>BQKN01060543.1:4787-19602 GCA_022839385.1 Asparagus kiusianus | reverse complement strand
GTTCTTCCTTCATGACCCGCGGAGAGGTCAATCGGGGATACAGAAAATGTAAATTCTCACCCCCGAAGAAAGAGGCCACTGAAGAAGATGCCGTGGGAACCTCTTCCTCGCTGTGCTGCGAATGCGAGCGACTCCTGGAAGGTCGAGGGCGACGCGGAGACATCGCAAATCTGCAATAAAAAGCAGTACCTCAGGTACAATATGAATACACGAAATTTAAAAAAGGGAAATTAAGCACTTGAACTTAAGTCCTATTAATAAATAGGATTTTACAGTTAAAGTCTAATTAAACCTACAAATTTCGTGCGCGCGAAACAATAATTGTCGTTTTCGCGGTGAATTTTAGCGAAATATCCAAAATACCCCTCGTGTTCAAGGCCAAATTCGGGTCAAGGACATGCGTGATCCGGGTCATGATCATCACATTCGATCATCAAGCACCCCGGTACCCCACAATTTTGGTTAAATTTTGCAAATAAGCCCTTTTGCAGAATTTAGCTAATTGTGCATAAAAGCCCCTCCACAAAATTTTGGTTTGGTTTCCGCATGCCTTTATCAAAATTTTGATCATGAATTCGTGGTCTAAACTCCTTGGATTTCAGCCTCAAATTCGTTTGGTTTTTGCAAATAGGCCCCTCTAAAACATTTATGGGCTGTTTTGCAAATAAACCCCTCAACAACTCTTTGATTCTCTTGCATAAAGCACCCCTCACAATTCTTGACCAAATGGACATGAATCCAAGCCTCAAAAT
Source organism: Asparagus kiusianus (assembly GCA_022839385.1). Taxonomy (NCBI): domain Eukaryota; kingdom Viridiplantae; phylum Streptophyta; class Magnoliopsida; order Asparagales; family Asparagaceae; genus Asparagus; species Asparagus kiusianus. The sequence continues at coordinate 18,850 of BQKN01060543.1, read as the reverse complement.
TTCAGTTCCAATTTTGCATAAAAGCCCCCACGAATTTCAGCCCTATTTTGCAAATAAGCCCCCCAAAATTCGGCCATGTTGCCTCTTTTGCACAAAGCCCCCCAAAACATTGTGCGTACACAACCCCTTGCCTACTACAAGCATAAAGATGCAATCTTTATCAAAAAATAAGAGGATTGTGAAGAGAAACTTACCAAATCAAAGAAGTTTTCTTTGATCTTGAAGATGAAGGAGCCCTAGTTGGAGGAGAAAATTTTCGGCCAATGGATGTGCACCAAAAAAATCCGAACTTTTTTTTCTTCTTGAGGGGTTGATGGGTTCTTGGAAGAAAACAATGGGGGAGGATTGGAGGAAGAAGAAGGAGATGAAAGAATCTCTTTTGAAATTTGAAATGAAGGGGGAGGAACAAAACAAAAGAGGAAAAAGACAAATGAGGGGGAGGGGGGGACCACGGCATTGCCAAAGACACCCCTAGGGGTGTCTCGGCAAAACCGAGACACCCCAAGGGTGTCTCGGGTTTGTTGAGACACCCCGGGGGTGTTTTGATCGGGTTTTAACCCCCCGAACTTTTTTCTGAACCCCCGATTTTTTTTTGGGAACACCGATTCTTCGCCAATGGTTGAATATGTTGATGAATTCCACAAAAGTCAACGCACAGCGATTCCAAACCCTCGGGTAAACGCTGGTCAACGCGTAACCCTAGGTCAACGCCGGTCAACGCGTTGCGACAAAAGTCAATGCACGGCGATTCGAAACCCTCGGGTAAACGCCGATCAACGCGTGACCCCAGGTCAACGCCATTCAGCGCGTTGCGACAAAAGTCAACGCACGGCGGTTCGAAACCCTCGGGTAAACGCCGGTCAACGTGTAACCCTAGGTCAATGTCAGTCAACGCGTTGCGACAAAAGTCAATGTACGACGATTCGAAACCCTCGAGTAAACGCCGGTCAACGCGTGACCCCAGGTCAATGCCATTCAACGCGTTGCGACAAAAGTCAACGCACGGCAGTTCGAAACCCTCGGGTAAACGCCGGTCAACGCGTAACCCTAGGTCAACGCCGGTCAACGCGTTGCGACAAAAGTCAATGCACGGCGATTCGAAACCCTCGGATAAATGCCGATCAACGCGTGACCCCAGGTCAACGCCATTCAACGCGTTGCGACAAAAGTCAACGCACGGCGATTCAAAACCCTCGGGTTAACGCCGGTCAATGCGTAACCCTGGGTCAACGCCGGTCAGCGCGTTGCGACAAAAGTCAACGCACGACGGTTCGAAACCCTCGGGTCAACGCCGGTCAACGCGTAACCCTAGGCCAACGCCGATCAACGCGTTGCGATCAAAGTCAACGCGTTGCGACAAAAGTCAACGCGTTGCGATGAAAGTCAACGTTTGACGATTCAAAACCCTTGGGTCAATGCCGATCAACGCGTAACCCAGGTCAACGCCATTCAGCGCGTTGAGACAAAAAGTCAACGCCATCAAATGTGTTGCGATCAAGGTCAACGTATGACGATTCGAAACCCTAGGGTCAACGCCGGTCAACGCGTAACCCTAGGTCAACGCCGATCAACGCGTTGCGATCAAAGTTAACGCGTTGCGACAAAAGTCAACGCGTTGTGACAAAAGTCAACGCACGGCGGTTCAAAACCCTCGGGTCAACGCTGGTCAACGTGTAACCCTAGGTCAACACCGATCAACGCGTTGTGATCAAAGTCAACGCGTTGCGACAAAAGTCAACGCGTTGCGATGAAAGTCAACGTTTGACGATTCAAAACCCTTGGGTCAACGTCGGTCAACGCGTAATCCCAGGTCAACGCCATTTAGCGCGTTGAGACAAAAAGTCAACGCTGTCCAATGCGTTGTGATCAAGGTCAACGTATGACGATTCAAAACCCTAGGGTCAACGCCGGTCAACGCGTAACCCTAGGTTAACGCCGACCAACACGTTACGATCAAAGTCAACACGTTGCGACAAAAGTCAACGCTCGGCGGTTCGAAACCCTCGGGTAAACGCCGGTCAACGCGTGACCCCAGGTCAACGCCATTTAGCGCATTGCGACAAAAGTCAACGCACGGCGGTTCAAACCCCTTGGGTAAACGCCGGTCAACGCGTGACCCCAGGTCAACGCCATTCAGCGCGTTGCGACAAAAGTCAACGCACGGCGGTTCGAAACCCTCGGATAAACACCGGTCAACGAGTAACCCCAAGTCAACACGGTGTGACAGGGATAGTAAGTTCAAAAGTCAACCCAATGACACGAGCCAAACTCAACTCACCAGTTGTAGACTCGAGACTCCGACGACGGCCAGGCGATAAACGCAGCACCGGAAAAATTTCGGTTATTCGTCAGAGCATCGGATAAACTGAAAATCGAAGGAGCCGAGAGTTAAAGCTAACCACAGGTCCTTTATGCCGACCAAAGGCTGGACCAATCATATCCAAAGTATTCCGGTCTCTTCTATAAAAGAAACGAGTCCGGAACACTTTGGAGGGGGTATCTGTAGGCGTCAAAAATTGCCGATAGGTCCCCACGAACAGCTCAGTGTTAAGGAACGACGATGAACGTCACTACCCGGTTCACAAGAGTTCAATTGACGTCGGTGAGCGCCTGAAGTGAATCGACGAACTACGTGAGCCGACAGAATTTCAGAACAACAGGGATACGGACTGACCGGGAACCCCGCGACCGCTGCAAAAGGAGCAACACCCTTCGTGTCCTGTTTGCCCCACTGATAATCCAACCATCGGGATCGACAGAGTTCTTTGTTAAAATTCCAACGCATCCGAAATCACTTAAATCCGAGTTGGGACGAAAAGTCAACGGCGATTACACGGCGGACAGTCTCGGACTGAACCGAGGCACCCGGTGGTGTCCCGGCAAGGTCGAAACACCCGAGGGGTGTCTTGGCAAAACCAAGACACCCCAGGGGTGTCTCGGCCTAGCCGAGACACCCCAAGGGTGTCTCGGCCACGCCGAGACACCCCGGGGGCGTCTCAAAGTTGTTACACGCCCAAATTGCCTTTTTACACCCCCTAGGACCTCCTCTTGCCTATAAATAGGACCCTTGGGCCTCATTTTTGGAGATCTGGAATTTTGGAGAGGATAGGCGAAGCCCTGTTGCAGCGACGAGTGGTCGAGCCCTCTACAGCAAATGAGACTTCTTCTTCATTCCCCCCTTCTCTTTTCCTTAGTGTTGCCCCTTGGCGGTGATACTAAGAAGAGCAAATATCTCGATTTATCCGAGATAGGAGCTGTGAGTTTCTAGATCTCTCGCGGATCGACGAAACTCTGCCGGATTTTTCCAAAACGGATCTGATCGACCGGTGGTCCACGGATATCAACATCTCCGTCACAGGCAAAAGACCCACGCAAGCAAGTGACCGCAAAACAGGATCTTGTGTTTATTTTCAAAAGAGTTGTAATCATTTCTTTGTTATTTGAATTCATTGTAACGGCTGAAGTTCTAATGAAATCAATGATGAAGGCAACTTTTCCTGAAAACAGATACTGATTTAGAACTTCGCTAAGATTTCAAGTTTATTTATATCCTCTTTTCTTTGTAGGGTCTTCTCGGCTTAGTGAAGTGATTAAAGCCTTACTATCTGATGATGACCCAGACCAAGCCCTGCTTTGCATGGAAGTCGGCTCTCTATTCTTCTTCATGAATGCGATGATTGATAAGCTTCTCTTTAAGGGATTTTCTTTTCATCAATTTAAACCAGTGTTGGCCAACAAAATAAATATTATAGAGAAAGCGAGGTCTCCGGATCTGGCGCAAGCTATTGTTGATGATTCGGACCGATTAGAGCGCGAATTTCAACGATTACAAGAGCTGAAGACTGTTGGTACTTCATCGTACATAGCCGCCCAGATGGAATCTCGTCTACAAGTATGGCGCGACACTCAAGCCTCTGTTGGACTTGAGGTTCAAACGCAACAAAGTCGAGTGGATCAAATGGAGGCCGCCCTTGCTGAGAAAAAAACATCTTTGTGTCAACTCACATCCTCCATTACGTCGGGTGAAGCTAAGATAGAGCGACTCAAAAAGGAGCTCAAGGCAGAGGAGGAGGCCTTGGCTATCTTGGGAATGACGAAGGATGACTTGGAGCGTTCACAAGTTGTGATCTTCGGGAAATTGGAGCTCTCAAAACAGAAGTTAGCTAAGATCAAACAAGAAGCTGTGAAAACATTATCCCTTACCGAAGAATCCTTCAAGGTCGAATTGCAGTGTGATCTTCAGCGAACTTATACAGAGGAATTGACTAAACTTGAACAGCAAATCCGTAGTCACAAACTTAATGTAGATTGATCGTAACTCTTGTACCTGCAAACTCAATTTTATTAATGGAAGATAGTTCTTTATTATACCTCTTTTATTATGATGTCCTATTCTGTTTGGAATAATCAACATAATATTTATAGGATTTTTGGCAAACCCTCAGCCTTCAACGGGTTTGATGAGCCTTTACCGACTACCGTTTGAGCCGGGCTAACATGCGGATTGTTTTGGTCCGTTCCGCATGTAACGTTGTGCTAAGAGAATTCATTTACTTAGACTTAATGCTATAATTTTAAATACATAGACTTCACCATTTCTTACGGAAATATGGCATCCGGCAACGCGTGTTAGGCGCAGACTTAGGATTTTTGGCAAACCCCCAGCCTTTAACGAGTTTGATGTGCCTTTACCGATTACCGTTTGAATTAGGCTAGCATGTGAATTATTAAAACCCGTTTCACATGTAACGTTGTGCTAAGAGAGTTAATTCTCCTAGACTTGATGCTATGATTTTGAATACATAGATTTCACCGTTTCTTACGGGAACATGGCACCCGACAACACGTGTTAGGCGTAAGCTTATCCCTATTTTGGAGTCGAGATAAAATTCCTCGTGCATGAAGTGCGCAGATTAGAAGTTGAGAATTGCGTCTTTTCTCAGGGTAAAGACAAACCCGATGCTGGAGAGGAAGAATTTTATATTCTGTCTCCAGGTCTTGTTTAGGGTAAAGACGAACCCAAAAATGGAAGAGGAAGAATTTTATATTCTATGTCCCAGCACTAAAGAGGAAGAATTTTATATTCTATCTTCAGTTGGAAAGAAAACTCGAGGTAGGATCTCCACCCCCAGAATCCGGAAAGATGAAACTAGGAGTGGGATCTTCACTCCGAGAATCAAAAAGATTCAAACAACCCTAACTTTTATAGGATTGGTTGCTTGATCCAAGAAAAGAGTTTCTCATTTATTGAGGGGAAATTCCGATTTCAACCCTAACTTTTATAGGTTTGGCTGAAAAGGAAAATATGGAAGTCTTTCGTTTATCGAAAGAGATAACTCGATCTTAGTCCTAACCATCTGCATGTTTGACTAAGTGAGTTTGGAGACAATCCTAACTTTTATAGGTTTGATTGCTTAAATTAAAAGTGGACCTCTCGTTCATGGAAGAAATCGAGAGGAAAATCTGGCTTTGGCCCTAACTTTTATAGGTTTGACCTGAAAGCAAAGAGAGTGGAATACAGGTAGCAGTAGAAATGCCGGCTTGCACTAGCCACTTGATGGAGGATTTTGATGTTAAGTGATCAGGACTTAACACGTCAAGCTTTGAAAATTACCATGAATTGGCGGATAGAAATTTTGGTGGGCCCACCGTCAATTGACTTGATCAGTGGAGGATTTTGCGAGGAAAGATTGATCTGTCGAAAAGGTCAAATCTCACTTCAACAAAAGAATTCATAAGAATTGGTGAATTCAATATCAATAATAAAATATGCTTCGGCTTTGAATATATTCAGAGTTCAAGTGTGGATCTCTTATTCATTGCTTACATAGCAACTGGGTTATCCCTAAGAATACCACATGCAGTATTCTTATGGGAACTTTTCGATACATTAGTTATCCTGAATATACTAAGGGTAGTATTTTTTTAAGAACTTGCCATTTATCGGCATCATAAGTCGATCGCCTTCTTTGGTAATGAGGCGATATGCGCCACTCGAATAGACTGTTTCTACTACGAACGGTCCTTCCCATTTGGGTTCAAATTTGCCTTTCTTCTTAGAGTTAAGGATCATAGGCCGTCGTTCAGTTAAGACTAAATCTCCCTCCTTAAAACTCCGTTGTCGAACCTTCTTGTCGAAAGCTCGAGAAATCCTGGCTTGGTAGAACTCAATGTGCTGTTGAGCTTCTAAACGCTTTTTGTCGAGCATCTCGAGTTCTTCGAGACGTTTCTGATTTTGTTCTTCGTTCGTCATCTAGGTTGCGAGAGCGATTCGAAGGGACGGAATTTGTATTTTCAAAGGAAGAACGGCTTCACACCTATACACCAAAGAGTAAAGGGTTGTGCTAGTAGGCGTGCGAACTGTGGTGCAGTAAGCCCATAGTGCTTTGCCGAGTTTATCGTCCCAGTCTCGTTTGTTAGTCTTCACGAGATTTGATAAAAGCTTAATGATAGTCTTGTTAAAGGCTTCAGCTAATCCGTTTGCTGTGGGATTATAAGTTGTTGACGAGATGTCTTGAATTTTAAACTTCTCACAAAATCTAATGAATGCATTACTGACGAACTAAGGACCCGTTGTCATGTATGATTCGTCTTGGGATACCAAATCAATAGATAATATTGTGTTTGATGAATACGATAACGTTGCTCGTCTTAACTTCTCTGAGCGGAAGCGCTTCAGCCCATTTGGAGAAATAATCAGTAATGGCTAAAATGAATTGATCACCTTTGACCGACGGAGGATTTATAGGACCAACGATATCCATTCCCTAAGTCTCAAAAGTCCATGATGTAGCCGAAGGATGCAGATGCTCCGGGGGTTGGTGCATATAATTCGCGTGCACTTGACACGCATGACATTTTCGGGCATATGCGACCGCATCTTTAATCATGGTGGGCCAATAATATCTCATTCTTCTGATGCGGTCATAAAGTTTAGGGCCAGGTTGGTGTGAACCACAAACCCCTTCGTGCGTCTCTTTCAGGACTTCTTCTGCTTCTTTAATCGATAAGCAACGTAGTAGTAAGTCATTGTACCCCCGGCGATATAGCGTTCGACTTTTCGTGTTATACTAGAATCTCGGTGCTCTTCGTCGGATTAAGTCCCTTTCTTTCATGTCTTCTGGTAAGATTCCGTGCAGGACGTAATCTATGATAGGAAAACGCTAATCTTGGGGTTCGAACTCAACTTGAGTTGAATGTACTTCTTTAATATCCTCTTCCTTGTCATCTTCATCGTAGATTGGCACATAGAGTTGGTGAGTTCTTACTGTAACTAACTGTTCCGTTTCGGGAGGCTTTACCAGGGACACGGCTAATGCTGCTAGCTCATCCGTGTATGCATTTTGTAAGCATGGAATGTACTCGATGAATAATCCTTCAAATAATTCTGCCATCTCAACAGCCACTTTGTGGTATGGTATCAAGTCTTGATTTCTGACCTCATATTCTCCCTGAATTTGTTTGACTACTAATTGAGAATTACTGAAAGCTTCGAGATACTCGACCCCCAGCTCTTTAGCAAAGCTGAGTCCAATAAGTAGTGCATTATATTCAGCTACATTGTTCGAGCACGGCTCGATCAGCGAGTAAGCTCTAGGCATCATATGTTTTCCCGGGGAAACTAAGACAACTCCAACTCCGGAGGAAATCTTAGAACATCCAGGAGCACTTGCTACATTAGTTGTCTGAGAAGCACCATCGAAATACAGACGCCACACCTATTGATGGGAAGTTACGTTGACTTCGTGGGTTTCATCTGGAAGATCATCGTATACCTCAGTGGTATCCGTAGTTGGGTTAGCTACCAGGAGGTCACAAATAGCTTGTCCTTTTACCGACTTCTGTTGTTTAAAGTGCAGGTCATATTGGGACAGGAGCAAGGCCTATTTTTCTAACCGCCAATTCATGAAAGCCGGCTGCGTCATGAACACTCGGACTGGGTTAACCTTGGAGATGACATAAATAGTTAGTCCAACCAAGTAATGCCGCATCTTCTGAATTACGAACACTAAGGCGAGACATTCCCTCTCAATCATTGGATACCGAGATTCGGCACCTACCAAGGTCCGGCTTAGGTAATACACTGCCTGTTCATGACATTTATTATCATCTTGTGCAAGTAGTGTACTTAATGAGTGGCCCGTCGCCTTGACATAAATCAAGAACGGTTTGCCCGATTTTGGTGCAACGAGTACAGGAGGTTTTGAGAGATATTCTTTAATACTCTCGAACGCTTTTTAACAAGCGTCGTCCCATACGAATGATACGCCCTTCTTTATAAGCCTGGAGAATGGTTGACATTTTTCTGAAAGATTCGAAATGAACCGACGGATATAAGCCAAACGTCCTTGCAGTCCTCTGAGCTCCTTAAGGTTTCTCGGAGGCTGCAATTCATTAATCGCCTTCACTTTATCTGGGTCAATGTGAATACCCCTAGTAGTGACGACGAATCTAAGGAATTTACCGCTAGACATTCCGAGGAAAGATTTGGTAGGATTCATCTTCAATTGGTGAGTCCGCATCGGATCAAACATTATCTTCAATTCTTTGATGTGATTATTTTTGTCATGACTTTTCATAACGAGATCATCCACGTAGCACTCAACAGTCTTCCGGAGATGCTCCTGGAAAATCTTTGACATGGCCCTCTGATACGTGGCACCTGCATTCTTTAAACCGAATGGCATAACTATATAACAGAAAACACCAAGGGGTGTTCAAAATGAGGTATGCTTTTCATCATCTGGATGCATCTTTATCTGATTATAACCGGAAAATCCATCCATGAAAGACATTCTTTCGAATCCACACGTGTTGTCAATAATAACGTCCGTGATAGGAAGAGGGAAATCGTCTTCTGGACATGCAGTGTTTAGGTCTCTAAAGTCGATACAAATTCTGATCTTCCCATTCTTCTTAAGGACTGAGATAATATTGGCAAGCCACTCAGGATATTGCTCCTCCCTGACGAAACCCGAGTCAACAAGCTTTTTAACTTCGGACTCGATTGCTTCCATAAGTTATGGACGAAACCGTCTTTATTGTTGTTTGATAGGTTTGACGTCCGGTTTAATATTGAGGTGATGTACTGCCACATTTGGATCGAGCCCTGGCATATCCTTATAGTTCCATGCGAAAACATCGATGTATTCCCTAACGAGAGCAATTAGTTCTTCTTTCTCATTTGGCGGGAGACTATCGCTAATGAATATTAGCTTTGGATTATCCTCGTTACCCATATTCACCTGGACTACTTGATCTTCGGTGGGGGTTCTCTTTGTTCAAACCTATCACCGTACTGCATATTCAAGTGGTGAACCCAAGGGTCTTTCTAAGTTGGCATTTGATCATCTTCCTCTATTGTGGTAGGGTCGACCGTAGCCATGTTTGACATTAGTCTTTTGAATATTTCTCCAAGACTAGCGTCGGAATCCCAAGCTGAAGAATCGGAAGAATATCCGTTTTTATCTTTGTCAGCAATTTGATCAATGACTTGCCAGCAACACTCATCGTCGGATGAGGAGACATAGCCTAAACCTCTTCTGTGACGATAATAGTCATCAGCTTTTCCTTTTGGTACATAGGTCATTCGAGGCGTAACTCGCGGACCTCGACCAAAATAAAGATCTTCTCCGAGCGTGAAGTCATATCTGTACTTCTCTATGAGATTACGCGCTTTTGTGTTATATCTAAATAGATGAGGGGCAGGTTTATCATTATCATCTTTTTCTTTCAAGAAGTGGTCTGGTATTGGAGATTCTCCTCCTTTACCATAGATATCTCCTTTTTCACCCCCTGCCTTTGCAGGAATGACAAGTGTCGTTCCGAATGAATCTTGAACATGCTTCTTCGTCATATAGGACGATTGAAGCGGTACATGCAAATTAGGGTCATTATATAACTCTTTCATAACATTATCGAGACACAACGAGTACTCTAAATCGTCATTTATTGATATTTCTTCGACAAGTTGCCAGTTACAACTACTTTCCAATGATTCTTCATCGTCAAGATTGATTACAATAGGTTCAATGTTATTAAGTACAAAACCACCATCATAATCAAACCCAGCTTCGGTATCAGCTTCTTCCCCGCTGTTCATTCCTTGGGCCGATGGTTTAGTATCAGATTCGGCACTGTAGAGAAGTGAGTCGGTAAAATAGTTTTCTAACCCCTTAAACGGTTGCTTATCCGCGACCACCGTCTTGACTTCGTTATTAGCGTCCACATATTTGAGACACTAATGAAGAGTTGATGGGACTATAACATTATCGTGGATCTAGGGTCAACCTAACAGTAGGTTATAGGAGGTCTTCGCGTCGATCACATAACATGTGACTTCTGACTTCAAATCTTCGATCTGGCACTTTACTCGGATTTTACCCAATGGTCTGGACCCTTGAATCCGTAGATCGTAGTGCCTGTGGAGGTTAGCTTACTAGCCGATATTCTGAGATTATACATCAATCGGAGTGGTATGATGCTGACAGCGGAACCCAGATCGACTTGGATCCGGTTGACAACGCTGGAGCCAATGTGCCCGGTAAAATACAGGGGCCGGTCATGTTTTGAATTCTTCGTCTGTATGTCTTCTTTGGTGAAGGAAATGTAAGGAAAACGGTGTGTTGCGAGGTTACAATGTTGAACCGTCGGCTCTGGTTCTTTAGGAGATGGCTTGATCCGAGTCAGAAAAACTTTGGAATTGGCCAAGGCTTCTTGTAACGCTTCTCTGGTGTCCTTTGAAAGATGCAACAGTTCATATAAGGTTATTCTAGCCGGTATATTAGCTAATTGCGTCATAATATTAAAATGAGGTGGAGCGCTCGAACTTCCCGATTTGTCTCTCCCAATCGGTAGATTGAATCGAGACTGCTTCGGGTTCTGACCGTCTTGGTATATGGGTTCTTTCCCTTTTTGCTTTTGTGGGGTCTTCTCCGCAACTACGGGTGCTGGAGGAGTTGTGACAATTCCCATTTTCGTCAATGTCTTGGAGGGAACGGTTTTGGTTACCCCCTGCTTAGCCAATTGCTCGAAAGCGTCCGGATACTTGAAGTGATATTCATTTCCACTCCGAGTTGAAAAGACTTCTTGTTCATCTTTAGAAAGCGAGAAAGCAGGAATTCTTTCATCATCTTCTCCTGGAATAGCAGAGGCTCCGTGACAGGACTTCCCTTTTCCTTTTGACTTCTTCTTGGATGATGATCCGAGCCACTGCTCATCTTCGATCAGATCGGGATAAACCCAGAGAATTTCACCATTCGGGACTGTGTGTGGCACAAGTCCTTTCTGACGTTGTTTGTAAGGATCATCGTTCACGGTGTTCATTGCAACTTTCGTCACGGGTTCGGCTGAAACCAGTTCAACGGGACAGATCCGAAGCTGATTGATACTGCATTCGCACCCACCTTCTTCTCTTTAGGTTGCTTCATAGTGATGACCCCAACATCAATCAAAGCTTGGATCTTATCTTTGAGAGCGTAACACGACTTGGTAGGGTGGTGAACCGCTCTGTGGAACACGTAATACTTCGGGTCATTAACCCTTTTAGCGTCTTTCTGATCTTGGATCGAAGGCAACTTAATCTTGTCATTCTCTATAAGGTATTTGAAAATACCGAGAACTTCGTCCTCTTTAGACAAGTAGACTTTTGGGAATTTCGGCTCCGAAGTCTTCTTTTTCTGAGGCTGTTGTTGCCACCGTAATTGCTGAGGCACCTTTTGCTGCTGCTGTTATGGTTGCGATTGCACTTCAAAGGTTTGATTCGCATCCACTACGTTTGCTTGCGCTTTTCCTTTACCCTTAGGGACAAAATTCTGTTGTGGGGCATTTGTCGCTGTTTGACCTCTTTCAACCTTTTTTCTCTTGAGGAAACGCTCGGCTCATTCCCCTCGGACCTTCAAATCCTTCTAGGTCTTGGACGGTGCCATCCCCATAGCTTCAAGGATATTGTGACGCCCCTGGGTTCACACAAGGCTGCAGTCTAAGGTGAAACAAAGAATGTCAAACCTGCCACGCACCACACCGTGTAATAACATGTTTCACCATCACAATTAATATCTCTCTAGTAGAGTCAACAACAGGTGTAGGTACAAAAGCAAGTAAAAGATAATACAAGTGATAACAGATGAAATGATAACAACCACATAGATATCTCGTCATCCAACATACAGAAATACATAGTCAATGGCTGAAGTAGATAAACTAGAGTTCTCAACAAGCCTTAAATACAAAATGTCTGAGTAAAGGAAATAAGGCATACAGCCTTTACAACATCTAGAAAATAGTCCTCAAATGTCAAACAAAACTACAATGGAGCTCCAAAATAAAACATAGCTAAAATAGACAGCTGAACACTAAAGTGTGTCGCCATCAACCTGCGACTCTCCGGGCTCCTGGCTTGTGACCTGAAAGGGGGAGGGACAACGAGCGTCAAAGCGCTAGCGAGCAACATCACAACCAACCCCAAGGAAACATGGCTCGTTGTATAAGAAAATACAGATAATACATAGTAGATCTAAAATCATTGATCTTACTAAAGAGGGTTGTTTTCGGGAAAAGTTGCTGTTTTCATTGCTCTTTGTGAGATCTGTTACAACTTCAATCGTTACAACAGAATTTAAATGAAAACAAAGATATTACAACTTTATCGAAAATAAACACGAGATCCCGGTTTGGTTCGGTCTCGCTTGCGTGGGTTGTTGGCCTGTGACGGGGATGTTGATATCCGTGGACCGCCGACTCTTCAGATCCGTTCCGGGAAAATCCGGCAGAGTTTCGTCTATCCGCTTGGATATAGAAACAGAACTTCGTCAATCCGCGTAAGATCTCAGAAGTTTAAAGCTTATATCTCGGCTAAAACGAGACACTAGCTCTTCTTAGTGTCACCTGCGAAGGGTAACACCAAGGAAAAGAAAGGGGGAATGAAGAAGAAGTTGATGAAGAACTCTTGCTCCTCGATCCGGCAGGGCTTCGCCGCTCTCTTTGAAAACTCCGACTCCTTACTCCGGCAGGGCTTCGCCGCTTCACACAAGAGCAATCCTTGGCTAAGATAATTCAGCCTTGAATTGGGAGCCCCTCACAAAGGAGGCCAAGGGGGCTATTTATAGGAAAAGGAGAGGGGAGGGGTGCTCAAAAAGCAAGAGGACACCCCTGGGTGTCTCGGATTTTCTGAGACACCCCCGGGGTGTTTCGTGTCATCCGAGATGCTCCACGGTGTTCTTTGAATGGTTTCGCTGTAGGGCCTTTATCCGGGCTTAGATTTGACTGATTCCGGTTGTGTTGTAAACCCGTTGAGGAGTTCTACAAGATCCGGTGATTGGATCATCTGTAGGATGAATGATTCACGAAGGGCGTTGCTCCGTTTGTAGTGATCGCGGGGTTTTCGGTCAACTCGTATCCCCGTTGTTCTGAGATTTGTTGGCTCACGTAGTTCGTCGGTTTACTTCAGGCGCTCACCAACGTTATTTGAACTCTTGTGAACCGGGTAGTGACGTTCATCGTCGATCGTTAATGCTGAGCTGTGTGCGGGGACCTATTGGCAATTTTCGATGCCTACAGATACCCCCTCCAAAGTGTTTCGGACTCGTTTCTTTTATAGAAGAGACCGGAATACTTTGGATATGATTGGTCCAGCCTTTAGTCGGCTTAAGGGACCTGTGGTTTGCTTCAACTCTTGGCTCCTTCGATCTTCGGTTTATCCGGTGCTTTGTCGAATAACCGAAATTGTTCCGACGCTGCGTTTATCGTCTGGCCGTCGTCGGAGTCTCGAGTCTACAGCTGGTGAGTTGAGTTTGGCTCGTGTCATTGAGTTGACTTTTGAACTTGCTTTCCCTGTCACATCATGTTGACTTGGGGGTTTCGGATCACTGGGGGTTGACTTTTGTCGCAACGCGCCGATTGGCGTTGACCTAAGGTTACGCGTTGACCGGCGTCCATCTTAGGGTTTCGAACCGCATGGGTTGACTTTTTGTCGTCACGCGTTGACTTTATTGACTTTTGACGCAACGCGCTGTCCGGCGTTGACCTAAGGTTACGCGTTGACCGGCGTCCACCTTAGGGTTTTG
>BQKN01060542.1:0-13127 GCA_022839385.1 Asparagus kiusianus | reverse complement strand
GAATTTGCTATTTATTGGCATCATAAGCCGGTCACCATCCTTGGTGACTAAGCGATATGCGCCGTTCGAGTAAACTGTTTCTACTACGAATGGACCTTCCCATTTGGGTTCAAACTTGCCCTTCTTCTTGGAATTAAGGATCATCGGCCGTCTTTCAGTTAAGACCAAATCTCCTTCTTTAAAACTCCTTTGTCGGACCTTTTTGTCGAAGGCTCGAGAAATTCTAGCTTGGTAAAACTCAATATGTTGTTGAGCTTCCAGGAGCTTTTCATCGAGCATCTCAAGTTCTTCGAGGCGTTTCTGATGTTGTTCTTCAGTCGTCATCTGGGTTGCAAGAGCGATCCGAAGAGATGGAATTTGAATTTCCAAAGGGAGGATGGCTTCACATCCGTACACCAATGAGTATGGGGTTGCGCCGGTCGGTGTACGCACCGTAGTACGATAGGCCCATAGAACCGCGCCGAGCTTGTCATCCCAGTCCCGCTTATTATTCTTCACAAGTTTCGACAAGAGCTTCATGATAGTCTTGTTGAAGGCTTCAGCCAATCCATTTGCCATTGGATTATAAGCCGTTGACGAGATATCCTGAATTTTAAACTTTTCGTAGAACCTTATGAAGGCGTTGCTGATAAATTGAGGACCGTTGTCGTGTATGATTCGTCTTGGAACACCATGCCTGTAGATGATATGGTGCTTGATGAATGTAATGACGTTGCTCGTTTTAACTTCTCTAAGTGGAACTGCCTCAGCCCATTTGGAGAAGTAATCGGTAATTGCCAGGATGAACCGGTCACCTTTGACTGACGGGGGATTTATAGGGCCAACAATGTACATTCCCCAAGTCTCAAATGGCCACGACGTCACCGAAGGATGTAGATGCTCCGGAGGTTGGTGCATATAATTCGCGTGTACTTGACATGCGTGACACTTTCGGGCGTATGTGATTGCATCACTCATCATGAGAGGCCAAAAATATCCCATTCTTCTGATACGATCATAAAGCTTGGGGCCAGGTTGGTGTGCGCCACACTCTCTTTCGTGTGCCTCCCTAAGGACTTCTTCAGCTTCTTTGGTTGATAAGCAACGTGCTAGCAACCCATCATACCCCCTGCGGTATAGCGTTCGATTCTCCGTATTATAGTAGAATCTTGGCGCTCTTCGTCTGATTGACTCTCTTTCCTTCACGTCTTCTGGGAAGATTCCATGCAAGACGTAGTCGATGATGGGGAAACGCTAATCTCGGGGTTCGAATTCAGCCTGAGTTGCGTGCACCTCTTGAACTTTTTCCTCTTTGTCCTCTTCATCGCAGAGTGGCACCAGGAGTTGGTGAGTTCTTACCGTAACAAATTGTTCCGTCCCGGGAGGCTGTGCCAGAGATACGGCTAATGCTGCTAATGCATCTGCGTAGGTGTTCTGTAACCGCGGAACGTGCTCGATGAAGAATCCTTCAAATGATTCTGCTATTTCCACTGCCATCTTATGATATAGTAGTAAATCCTGACTTCGGACTTCATACTCCCCTTGGACTTGTTTAACTATTAGTTGAGAATCACCGAAAGCTTCGAGATACTCAACCCCCACCTCCTTAGCGAAATTAAGTCCTATAATCAGTGCGTTATACTCTGCTACATTATTCGAGCATGGTTCGGTTAATGAATAAGCTCGAGACATCACATATTTTCCCGGGGAAACTAAGAAAACTCCAACTCCGGAGGAGACCTTAGAACATCCAGGAGTATCTGTGACAAGAGCTGCTCGGGAAGCGCCATCGAAGTACAAACACCATACTTGTTGGTGCGAAGTTGCGTTGACTTCGTGGTTTTCATTGGGTAGGTCGTCATATATCTCGGCGGTATCCGTAGTTGGATTAGCTGCCAGGAGATCACAGATGGCGTGCCCTTTTACTGATTTCTGTTGTTTGAAATGTAAATCATATTAGGATAAGAGTAAGGCCCATTTTGCTAACCGCCAATTCATGGAAGCTGGTTGAGTCATGAACACTCGGACTGGGTTAACTTTAGAGATGACATAGATGGTCTGTCTAACTAGATAATTCCGCATCTTCTGAATAGCGAAAACCAAAGCGAGGCATTCTCTCTCGATCATGGGATATCGAGATTCAGCGCCTACCATGGTTCGGCTTAAATAATACACCGCCTGCTCATGACCGTTATCGTCATCTTGTGCAAGTAATGCACTTAATGAGTGGCTCGTCGCCTTGATATAAATTAAGAACGGTTTGCCTGATTTCGGTGCGACGAGCACGGGAGGTTTCGAGAGATATTCTTTAATACTCTCGAATGCCTTTTGACAAGCATCGTCCCACACGAATGACACGCCCTTCTTTGTGAGCTTGGAGAACGGTTGGCATTTTCCTGAAAGGTTCGAGATGAACCGACGGATGTAAGCTAACCGTCCTTGTAATCCTCTGAGCTCCTTGAGGTTTCTCGGTGGTTGCAATTCATTAATCGCCTTTACTTTATCAGGGTTGATGTGGATACCTTTGGTGGTGACGACGAAGCCCAGGAATTTACCACTGGACATTCCAAGGAAAGACTTGGTTGGGTTCATTTTCAATTGATGAGCTCGCATCAAGTCGAACATGGTCTTCAAGTCCTTGACGTGATCTTTTTTATCGTGACTTTTCACGACCAAATCATCTACGTAGCACTCGACAGTCTTCCGAAGATGCTCCTGAAAAATCTTTAACATGGCTCGCTGATATGTAGCACCTGCATTCTTTAAGCCGAAGGGCATAACTGTATAACAGAAGACGCCAAGGGGTGTTCTGAACGCGGTATGCTTTTCATCATCTGGATGCATCTTTATTTGGTTATAACCAGAGAAACCATCCATGAAAGACATCCTCTCGAACCCGCACGTATTGTCAATGATAACATCCGTGATGGGAAGGGGAAAATCATCTTTTGGGCAAGCAGCATTGAGGTCTCTAAAGTCAAGACAAACCCTGATCTTCCCGTTCTTCTTAAGAACTGGGATAATATTGGCAAGCCACTCTGGATGCTGCTCTTCCCTAATGAAGCCCGAGTCGACAAGCTTTTTAACTTCGGCTTCGATCGCCTCCATCATTTGCGGACGAAACCGTCTTTGTTGTTGTTTGACAGGTTTGACATCCGGCTTAATGTTGAGACGATGTACTGCTACGTTTGGATCGAGCCCTGGCATGTCTTCATAATTCCAGGCGAACACATCAATATACTCCCTGATAAGAAAGATTAACTCCTCTTTCTCCTCGGGTAAGAGGCTGTCGCTAATGAATATCGGCTTCGGATTTTCCTCGCTTCCCATATTCACTTGGACTACTTGATCTTCGGTAGGAGGTTCTCTTTGTTCGAACCTATCACCATACTGCATGTTTAAGTGATGAACCCACGGATCTTCCCAAGTCGGCATCTGATCGTCTTCTTCTGTTGTCGTTGGATCAACCGTAACCATGTTCGACATTAGCTTTTTAAACATTTCACCAAGACTAGCGTCAGAATCCCAAGCCGAAGAGTCGGAAGAATATCCATTTCTAGCTTTGTTAGCAATTTGATCGATGACTTGCCAGCAACATTCGTCTTCCGATGAGACATAGCCTAAACCTCTTTTGTGGCGATAATAATCATCGGGTTTTCCTTTTGGTACATAGGCCATCCGAGGTGGAACTCGCGGACCTCGACCAAAGCAAAGACCCTCTCCGAGCTTGAAGTCATATCCATGCTTTTCCATCATATTGCCCGCTTTCGCATCATATCTGAACAGATGAGGGGCAGGTTTATCATCGTCGTCTTCCTCTTCCAAGAAGTGGTCGGGTATCGGAGATTTTCTTCCTTTGCCGTAGACGACCTCCTTTCCACCCCCTGTCCCTGCGGGGATGACAAGCGTCGTTCCGCACGGGTCGTGTACCTGCATTTACGTCATGCAAAATGATTGAAGAGGCATATATAAATTAGGGTTATCATAAAGTTCTTTAGTGACATTATCAAGACACATCGAGTACTCTAAATCATCGTTTATTAATAGTTCTTCGGCAAGTTGCCAATTACAACTACTTTCCGATGATTTATCATCGTCAAGATTGATTACAATGGGTACAATGTCATTAAGTACAAAACCACCATTATAATCAAACCCAGCTTCGGTATCAGCTTCATCACCGCTGTCCGTCCCTTGGGCCGATGGTTCAGTATCGGATTCAGCACTGTATGAAAGGGAATAGGTGAAATAGTTCTCCAATCCCTTAAACGGTTGCTTATCCGCGACCACCGTCTTAACTTCATTATTTGTGCCCACATACTTGAGGCATTGATGTAGAGTTGATGGGACTATAAGGTTACCGTGGATCCAAGGTCGACCCAACAGTAAGTTATAGGATGTTTCCGCGTCAATCACATAACAAGTAACTTCCGACTTTAAATCCCCGATCTGGCATTTGATTCAGATCTTCCCCAAGGGCCTGGACCCGCTGGTGTTGAATCCATAAATCGTAGTGCCAGTGGAGGCTAATTTGCTAGCCGGAATTCCGAGATGATGCATCAATCGGAATGGCATGATGCTAACAGCGGAACCCGGATCGACTTGGATCCGGTTGACCATGCTGGAGCCAATGTGCCCGGTGAAATACAAGGGCCGATCATGCTTTGAGTTCTTCGTCTGCATGTCTTCTTTTGTGAAAGAGATGCAGGGAAAATGATGCGCAGCAAGATTGCAGTGTTGAGCTGACGACTCCGGTTCTTCAAAAGATGGCTTGATCCGAGTCAAGAAAGCTTCAGAGTCGCTCAAGGCCTCTTGCAATGCTTTCCTTGTATCCTTTGAAAGACGCAACAACTCGTATAGGGTTATCCTAGCCGGGATGTTGGCCAACTGCGCTATGATGTCAAAATAGGGCGGAGAGCTTGCGTTTCCCGGTTTGTCTCTCCCAATCGGATGATTGAATCGAGACTGCCTCGGGTTTTGGGCTTCTTGACACAAAGGCTCTTTCCCTTTCTCCTTCTGCTGGACTTTTTCCATAGCTACGGGTGTTGGGGGAGTTGCTACAATTCCCAATTCCACCAATGTCTTGGAAGGAGTGGTTTTGGTGCCCAGTTGCTCGGAAGCATCCGGGTACTTGTAGTGATACTCATTCCCGCTTCGGGTTGCAAAGACCTCTTGTTCATCTTCAGAAAATGGGAAGGCTGGAATTCTGTCGTCTTCTTCTCCTGGAATAGCCGAAGCTCCATAATAAGATTTATCTTTTCCTTTCGACCTTTTCTTGGAAGAGGTCCTAGCCCATTGTTCATCTGCAATCAAGTCCGGATGAACACACAGAATCTCGCCGTTCGGGGCTGTGTGCGGCACAAGTCCCTTCTGGCACTGTTTGTGAGGATCATCATTCACCGTCTTCACTGCTGCATTTATTACTGGCTCATGTTGGAACCAGCTCGAGGGAACAGACCCGAAGCTAATGGTTACTGCATTTGCACCCACTTTCTTCTCTTTGGGTTGCTTCATAGTGATGACCCCAACATCGATTAGGGCTTGGATCTTATCTTTAAGAGCGTAGCATACCTTGGTAGGATGGTGCACCGCTCTGTGAAATGCACAGTACTTTGGAATATTGACTCTTTTCGCATCTTCTTGATCCTGAATCGGAGGCAACTTGATCTTGTTGTTCTCGATGAGGTACTTAAAAATACCAGGAACTTCGTCCTCTTTGAATGAATAGACCTTCGGGAACTTCGGCTCCGCGGGTTTTTGCTTCTAGGGCTGTTGTTGCCACCTTGATTGTTGAGGCGCCTTTTGTTGCTGCTGTTGCGGCGGTGCTTGTACCTCGAATATTTGGTTTGCATTCACAGCATTCGCATGTGCTTTTCCTTTACCCTTAGGGACAAAGTTCTGTTGTGGAGCGTTATTCGTTATTTGCCCTCTTTCAGCCTTCTTCCTCTTGAGGAATCGCTCGGCTCGTTCTCCCCGCACCTTCAGGTCCTTCCAGGTCTTTGGCGGCGCCATTCCCATGGCTTCGAGGATGTCCAATGACAGATTGTTATGGAAATTCTCGAGAATAAAATCCTCGCTGACTGGATCCCTGCAATTCATCGCTTTATTTCGGAATCTCTTCACGAAATTTTTGACCGTTTCACCATTCTTCTGCTTTTCGTCGAATAGCGTGCCGATCGAAATCTCGGTGTCGTCATCGAAGAAATTTGTTAAGAACATATCTTCCATGTCGTCCCAACTGCTGATACTCCCGGGCTTGAGACGGCGATACCAATCGAAGGCTGCTCCGCGAAGAGTGCCGACGAATGACCGCACCATAAGAGACTCATTTCCAGAAATGATTCCTAAATGAGACTTGAAATATATTAAGTGTTGGGTAGGGGAACCCTTCCCATCAAACAGCGTAAAGTTAATTAAATTAAACTTTGCTGGATACGGAATTGATTCCCACTCTCTTGGGTAGGGACAGGGTATGCCGGACATCTTCACTTCTTGAGCATTCATCAACGCGTTGATTTTGCTCTCCAAGTCCTTCATCTTCTTGTCCTCACTCGTATCTGTCTTCGAGTGGCTTCGGGGAGAGGTAACGTGGTCCTCTTTCGCATTATCATCCGCGGGACCACCCCCATTGTCGTTGTTGACAGGAGGGATATTGACATTATCACCTTCCCGTTCTTTCTCATCTTGATTCTGATTATTACGTCGACTGGGCTCTCCTTGGTGAACTGTCAGCACCGCAATTTGCTGATCATGCATCTCTCTCATTCGTTGCATGGCCATTTCCATCTCGAACTTGAAAGTTTCCTTCTGCTTATTCAGGGCATCTTCAAGTATTTTAGTCACTTGTTCGGCGCTGGTCATAAGCGATTCATAAGGTTGTCCCGCACTAGAAGCCGTGTCATCGGACGCTATAGCCGAGCAAGAATCTGAATCAGCATCTGACACCTCCTCTTCTAAAGAGAGTCCCTTTTGTATCCTTCGGTAATTCTTCCGGCTGTTGGTTCCTGGCCGCAACCGCGTCATACACCGGGATACTTCGGCAAGCTGATCTAGATTGAAATATCGTGTTGATTTCCCTCTGCCAGCCATATTAGCCGACACTCTTAGGTATTCGTCTTCTTGGCGGATGAACTTCTTCTTATGAAAACGCCTCGGCTTAGAAATTCTTTCGAACACCGAGACTCTCCTTGGGGTTTTGGCACAGCAGCATTCTGACAGTACCGCCTTGATTATATTGGCGCACGGGCAGCGAGACTCCATGTCCTGAACATATCTCTTCCGAGATTTTTCCATACCCCCAGCTCAATAGTACAACTCGTCAGTTTGATAACTGGAGCAACTCATAGAGTGTTGGCATGTGTTCCCAGGTATAACACCGTCATCCTCAGATGAGTGTGCTTCCCTCTAGGGATGTGACGCTTTATTAGCGTTTTTAAAAGTCGCCCGTTCAAGTTTACGCTTTTGTGAGCGTAAAAACTTAACGGGTTCTTGTACTTCGACCCGCATTCCAATACGGTCGGTAATAGGGGTTTTCCCTTTATCATTTTTCTTGGGGGGATTGATACGACCCCCAGTCTGATTTGTAACTTGGGGACCTTTCAATGGTCCCAGTCGTTCCTTGACAGGTACTTTTCCTCGGTTCTCTGGTAAAGGACCGAGGCGACCTTTCAAAGGAACCCTGGATCTTGAAGGGTCCCCGTTCTTACCTGGCTCCGTTGAAGGCGCCGGAACAGGAGAAACAACATCTGGTCTTGAAGAAGTTTGGGTGATAGCTCCACCCATTTTTGTTTGAGGTGCTGGTTTTGACTTTGGCACCCACACCCATTTGTTTGTAGACGGCTTTTTGACCGCCTCTTCTTTCTGCATCTCCTCCGCTTTCTGTAGATGGAGTCGGGCATGTGCGAGCAATGCTCGACGCTTCTTGATTCGCTCCTCAAGAGTGGAGCGAGTCCTCTTGACATGAACCCATTCGTTCGTTTCTGCTTTGGAGGAGGAGTTGGTTGTTTGCCGTTGTTGTTCTTGGCGTTGCCTGGACTTTAGATCCTCATTGTAGCGGATCCCGTACATCGATTCTGCAGCTTTAGCTAGTTGTCGGGCGAGGCGTTGACGCCGTCTTTGGCGGGCCCTCTTTGACAGAGCTGGAGTTACCTTTTCGGTGGAAAGGAGATCTGGATCTGCAGCCTCGACCACGTTGGACGACGCGGGGACGTCACGTGGTGCGGGCGTAACAGCGGCGATGGGATCTTGGATCTTCGAGCTGGAGATCCCGTGAGAATTTCTAGAAGATGGAGTCTTCCCGCGCCTGTTTGGAGAGGCGGATCTGGAGGAGGAGGAAGAGAGGTATTCTTCGAACTTCTGTTGATCGAACTCGTATTCGATCTCTTCATTCACCCGGATCTTGAAGGCCGGTTGCGTCACAACGATCTCGGCACCGAGATCGGCGGCTCCCACTGTGGTCGCCAGCTTGTTTTTAGGAAAAGTTGCCTTCATCATTGATTTCATTAATAAACTTCAATCGTTACAAATGAACTCAAATAACAAAGAAATAAAAAAATTACAACTTTCTTGAAAATAAACACAAGTTCTGTTTATCGTCCCTTGCTTGCGTGGGTCTTTTGCCTGTGACGGGGATGTTGATATCCGTGGACCACCGGTCAACCAGATCCGTTCTGGAAAATCAGGCAGAGTTTCGTCGATCCGCGGGAGATCTAGAAACTCAAAGCTCCTATCTCGGATAAAGCGAGATACTTGCTCTTCTTAGTATCACCGACGAGGGGCAATACTAAGGAAAAGAGAAGGGGGGAATGAAGAAGAAGTCTCCTTTGCTGTAGAGGGCTCGATCACTCTTCGCTGCAGCAGGGCTTCGCCAATCCTCTCCAAAATTCCAGATCCTCCAAAATGAGGCCCAAGGGTCCTATTTATAGGCAAGAGGGGACCCTAGGGGGTGTGTAACAAACCTTATCCATACAACAACCTTGAGACACCCCTTGGGGTGTCTCGGCCAAGCTGAGACACCCAAGGGGTGTCTTGGTTTTGCCAAGACACCCCTAGGGTGTTTCGAGCTTGCCGAGACACCGCCGGGTGCCCCAGTTCAGTCCGAGACTCTCCGCTGTGTGTTTGCCGTTGATTCTTCGTCCCAACTCGGATTTGAGTGATTTCGAATGCGTTGGAATTCTGACGAAGAGCTCTGTCGGCCCCGATGGTTGGATTATCTGTAGGGCGAACGGGAACTGTAGGGCGTTGCTCATTTTGCAACTGTCGCGGGTTCCCGATCAGCCCGTATTCCCGCTATTCTGAAATTCCGTCGGCTCACGTAGCTCGTCGATTCACTTCAGGCACTCACCGACGTCAATCAAACTCCTATGAACCGGGTAGTGACGTTCATCGTCATTCTTTAACACTGAGCTATTCGTGGAGACCTATCGGCAATTTTCGATGCCTACACTTATACCGGTCGGAGTTTTGAGAAACAGTTTATACTGGTATACTCTTTGGAGTTGGTCGTTCTCAACTGGCTTACCCTAGCGTTATGACGCCGGCTTCAACCAAGGTTTGGATGCTATTCTTGAGTGTAAAGCACGCCTTGGTTGGATGAAGGATCCTCCTGTGATATGCGCAGTATTTTAGATCTGCAGTATTTTCAGCTTCCTCCTGATTCGTGATGGGCGGGAGCTTGATCTTGTTGTTTTCAAGGAGGGATTCGAAGATGGCTGGAACGTCTTCGTCCTTAAAGGAATACCCTTTTTGGAGTTTCGGGCCCGAGGTCTTTTGTTGTCTCCGGGGCTGCTGTTGTGACGTTTGATTAGCATCAACAGCAGCTGCAGGTGTCTTGCCCTTACCACGGGAGGTGAAGTTCGAGTTCAGAGGATTCGTCGTCGATTGTCTCCTCTCGGCCTTCTTCCTTCGGAGGAAGCGCTCGGCTGGTTCACCGCGCACCTTCAAGTCTTTCCAAGAGTTGGATGGTGCTGTCCCCTTTGCTTCCAACACGTCCAGTGAAAGATTGTTGTGGCAGGTCTGGAGAATGAACTCCTCGGTGATTGGGTCCCGACTGTTCATCACCATATTCCGGAACCTTTTGACGAAGGTGTCGACTAACTCCCCATCCTTCTGCTTCTCATCGAGCAACGATCCAATAGATATCTCGGTGTCGTCGTCGAAGAAATTTGTGAGGAACCTAGTCTCCATGTCGTCCCAGCTGTTTATGCTACCTGGCTTGAGGCGACGATACCAATCGAAGGCGGCTCCGCGAAGAGTGCCAACGAATGACCGCACCATCAGAGGCTCATTGCCGGAGATTACCCCCAGGTGTGATTTAAAGTAAATCACATGCTGAGTGGGTGAACCCTTCCCATCGAACGGCGTGAAGTTGATTAGACTAAACTTCGCCGGATAGGGGATTGATTCCCACTCTCTTGGGTATGGACAAGGAATGCCCGTCTTCTTTATCTCTTGAGCGGAAATCAATGTATTGATTTTGCTCTCGAGATTTTTGATCTTTGAACTTTCACTTGTATCTTCGCTAGCATTCTCATTACCACCCCTGCATTGACGGGAGGATTATTGGCATTGTGAGCTTCATCCGCATGCGTGTCCTCATCTTCCAGATTGTTCTGGTTACGATGACTTGGTTCACCTTGTTGGTTCCTCAATGCTTGGATTTGTTGGTCATGCATCTCTCTCATAGTCTGCATGGCCATCTGCATTTTGAACTTGAAGCTCTCTTGCTGTTTAGCCATGGCTTCTTCGAGCATCTTGGCCACTTGTTCCGCGCTTATCATCAGCGACTCGCGGGGTTCCCCCTCACTAGATACTGTATTATCTGATGCGACTGTAGAGCAGGCATCCGACTCTTCACCTTCTGAAGGTATTCTTGTCCGTACCCTGCCATAAGTTCCTCGTACGATGGCTCCAGACTGCAGACGGGTTAGATGTCAGGGTGCTTCCGGAATCGACTCGGGATTACCCTGTGTTGATGTCCTTTTGCTGGTCATGTTAGCGGTGACCCTCAGAAATTATTCATCTTCAACCGTCGTTCTTCTTCGTCGGAAACGCCTAGGCCTTGGTTTTGGCGTTTCGGTACTGAGCCTTTCGAAAACCGAAATTCTCTCGGGGACTGCCTTGATGCAGTTGCACTCAGACAATACCACCCGAATAAGTTTGGAACATGGGCATTGAAATCCTAGCCTTCGAGGACTTCTCTTTTTGGTTTTGCTCGTACCCCCAACACGATAGTACAGCTCGTCCGTTTGAAAATCGGAGCAACCTATCGTGTGTTGGCACGATTTCTCAGGTATAACGCAATCATCATCAGACGATAACGTTTCCTTCCGAGAGCGAACCACCTTCTTCGGGCTTTCGAGAGTCACGTGCCTCGAAACATGCCTTTGTGGGTGTGAATTCTCAGCGGGCTCCTGAACTTCAATGCGCAGCGTAGTGCGCTTAGTTGCCCTTATCTCCTTGTCATGTTGAGGGTTGCGGCGACCCCCAGCGGTTTGAATTGTTCGGGACTTCTTCATTGGCCCCAAACGTCCCTGAATTGGAGCTTTGCCTCGTTCCTTGGGAAGTGGGCCGAGGCGCTCCAAAACTGACTTCCTTCTTTGGGATGGTCCCGCGAGATTTCCCGGAGCAGTTGTGGAAATCACCGGCGATTTGGGTTGGTTCGACGGAGGTTGAACTTTCGCAGGTTGCAGTTGTTGCTCCTTGGTCTGAACCGCCACTTCGGACTTCGGCCTCCAGACTTTGCGGGTTGGTGGCGGCTTCTTTGTCACCTCCTTTTGAAGCTTTCTACGGGCTTCTTCAGCTTGAGCCCGTGCCTACGCTGATAATGCGCGGCGCTTGCGAATGCGCTCCTCCAGCATTGAACGGTTCCGTTTGACACGGACCCATTCCATTGTTGGTGGCTTGGAGGAACCACCGTTCATCAGTTGTTGAGGCTTTTTGCCTCTCTTGTTCTTTAGATCCGTGTTGTAACGGATCCCGTCAACTGACTCTATGGCCTTTGCGAATTGTTTCGCAAGGTGTTGACGTTGCGTTTGGCGGGCTCTCTTCGAGAGAGTCACCACGCCCTCTGCGGCAGAAGGGTTGGCCAGAGCAGATCTGACCTGGTTGGGATTTGGAGGGATCTCACCCGATGCGACTTTGGCATCCAGCGGGGTAAGGTTGTCGTTGGTAGCTTCAACTTCTTCGTACCAACGAACTTTTCTCCTGGAGGAGAACTTCTTGGACTTGCGGGGGGAGGTAGATCCGGACGAGGACGACAAGTACTCCTCGAACTTCTGCTGGTCGAACTCGTATTCGACCTCCTCCACGACCGGGATTGAGATCCGTGGCTATGACGCTCCGATCTCGGCAGCGAGATCGGCGGCTCCCACTGTGGTCGCCAGATTGTTCGCGGTAAAAATCGTAGCTTTCTTCATTGTCGATTCCATTGTCATCTTAAATAACAACTTTTTGAGTTACAAAGATCCGGTCTTTTTATAAGATCCGGTTATAATGAAAATCGAAGAAAATAAAAGAAAAATTACAACTTTTATCCTTTTTTGTCGAACAAATCACGAGCTCCTGTTTTGCGGTCGCTTGCTTGTGTGGGTTCTTTACCTACGCCGGGGTTTATCCGTTGACCACCGTGAGATCTAGATCCGGTCAGATCTACGCAATATGACGGGTATTATTTCACCAAGGAAATAATAGCCGGGGGGATTAATTCACCAAGGAACTAATCGCCCAAATCTCGGGATCAAAGTACGCCTGCGTAGATCTGAGATCCGGTCCTCTCGAACTCTTGCCTTATTTGGCGTTGACGATCGCTGAGCACCAGATCTGGATGAGCAAGTCCTCGAAGTCCCAAAGCTTGAATCTTTTCTAAGTTCTGAGCCTTGAATCCAGCAGAGCTTCGCCTCCAAAAAAATCCAACCTCCCAAACAAATGAACCCCTTGGCCTATTTATAGGCACCCAGATCTGTGCCTAGGCACAGATCTGGGCTGAGGTGGCTCGGCCACAAGCCGCCGGCTACCCCTGGGTGGATCGGCCATGGCCGAGCCACCATGAGGTGGTTCAGCCATGGCCGAGCCACCATGAGGTGGCTCGGCGGCCGAGCCACCCATTTTGGGGTGGCTCGGCCATGGCCGAGCCACCTTGGGGTGGCTCG
>BQKN01060541.1:0-12837 GCA_022839385.1 Asparagus kiusianus | reverse complement strand
CTCTGTGAGGAGAATAGAGAAGAAGGAAATTTACTTAAGAAAATGATTAAGGGAGAGAAAAAAATTTATTGAGAGGGTAAATTTTAATGGAAACAAAATTAGTTAAGAAATTTTTGTAGTTAAGTGAAGCGTTAAATGCTCACTTGTCCGTCAGGCTGGCTTTGCAACTTGTCAGCTTACCTTTCTAAAAGTGGAAACGGCCGTATTAGATAGTGGACGTCTTAATTTGACCCACAAATAGGACCAAACTTTTGTGGGGACCACATGAGGTAGAAGAGCAAGGTGTAGTTCTTCGGTTGTCCTGTCTCTCTATTTTAACGCTAACAAGCCTGAAACTTTCGTTTCGTCTTTAGTCCGGCGGTTATGGAAAAATTATTAGCAAACCCTCTTCTTGCTACTAATGTTCATCGACGTAGAGGAAATTTTCAAAACAGCCCTAAAAAGTTTTTATTTTTTAAAATCGACCCATTTTTTTTATTTATCAAAATCGACCTATTTTTTGCCACGTGAGCTTAATGAAGTTCCTAAAAAGTCGGGGTTGCCAACCCCGACTGTTTAGGATATGAAAATTTCTGGTTTAAGGGTTCTAATTGGGGTTTAACACCCTCCTAAACAGTCGGGGTTGCCAACCCCGACTGTTTAGGAACTTCATTAATCCCACGTGGCAAAAAATGGGTCGATTTTGATAAATAAAAAAATGGGTTGATTTTGAAAAATAAATATCTTTTTGGGGCTGTTTTGAAAATTTGTTCTATCGAAGTACTCTCATTTTACTACTTCCCTGCGTAATTGAGTGATTATTCGCTTATTTATTTTTAAAGTTACTATAACCGTATTAGAGCTTGAATCTGGCTATTAGCGGATCTAGAAATTTTTTCTGAGGGGAGCGAATGACTCTCTACTAAAAAATTAAGAAGTAATACTATAAGATAAATTTATTGTCAATATAATAAAAAAAAATTAACTAATTTATTGTCAATATAATAAAAAAAATAACTTAAATGAGCTAAATTTCAAATGGAATACAAAGTTTTTAAATTATAAGATATAAATTATTAGTTCGCGAGGCCTTATAATGTAATTTTGTATAATCTTGCACCCCTAAGGGTCCGTTTGTTTTGATTTTTTGAAGAGAAAAGCCTGTCAAAACTGACAGTTTTGACAGCTTTCACACCATTTTCCTCTTCAAAAAAATCAAAACAAACAGGCCCTAAGCATACATGCATCCAACCTTGAATTTGAGAGGATCTACAGCTCAACCAGGGGCGGAATAATGTTCGGTCCTCAAGGGCCCTGACCCCACCTTAAAAGAAAAAATAAAAAAAATGGAGGTATTTAGCGCTAATATTTATTTCATTTTGCGGCTAGGGGGGTTATTGGTTGGGAGTTGGGACATTTTGGAGGATAATAGGATAATTTTAGGAATTTTATTTCATAGTGTTATTCATTAGGACAATGGAACAATGATAATACATTTTTGTGTTATTGGTTTTTTGGAACACTAGTGAGACAATTACACCACTTGGTGTAAAATTACCCCCACTCATATACAAAAATTTTGTCCCAATAGTAAAAATTTATCTCATCCTCCATATTGGAACAATGTTGTTCCACTTTGAAGGCAATTGGGATAATTTTAAAACATTTTTGTATTACTTAACTAATACATGCTAATTATATTATAAATATACGACATGATATATAAAATATAACATATATTAATATTTTAATAGCATAATTTAATAACATATATTAATAATATTATATAATAGTAATTATAGTATAACGTATTTATTAATAATATTTTGATAACATATATTATTAATATTATATAATAACATATATTAATATATTAATAACATATATAATATTTTAATAACATTTATTAATAATATTATGTAATATATTATTATATAATATTAATTAGTAAATATAGTATAACTTATTTATTATAATATTATATAATATTTTAATAACATATATAATAATTTAATAATATATATTACTAGTATTATATAATATATTATTATAAAATATAAGTAATTATAGTATAACGTATTTATTATAATATTATATGATATTATAATATTATAATATTATATGATATTTATTATTATATAATTACTTTATAAAATATTATTATAGTTATTATATATGACATACTATTATAATATAATATAATAATTACTATTAGTAAAATATTATGATATAATATAATATAATACTATAATTTGAAATAATATAATATATTATACTATAACATGATACCTTTTAATATATATTATTGTATATATTATTGTAATTATCATGTAATATATATATACATATATAATTATATTTTAATATAATATTTTAAAAAATATTACATTGAATAAAGTAAAATATTATAATATTTTGTAAAGTACATTATATCCTATATCCTATGATACTATATTGTAATATATTAAATTAAATAATATATTATTAAAGTATTATATTAAATATATTATCCATATATTATATCAATTATTATATAATGTAGCATACTAATATAATGTTAATTAGTAATTATTGTATAACATATTATATTTTTGTATAAATAAAATAATATATTATATTAAATATTATATTATTAAAATATTATATTAAATTATTGATATTATATTATCTTAATTATTATATATAATATTGTATGCTAATATAATATAATATAATATAATATAATATAATATAATAATTAATAATAGTAATTTGTAAGTATAGTATAATATATTATATTTTAATATAATGTAAAATAATATTTATATTATAATAATATACTAAACCAATTGGATAAGTTAATTTAGAAGTAATTAATAGATAAAATTATATTTTAATAAGGTACCACATCATCAATTATCCCACATGAATTGTCAAATCAAGGCTCAAATGATCTCATTATCCCACTTTATCCCACTTTACCCCACTCAAAATATCCCAAAGGGGTAAACTTGTTCCATTGGAACAATTTTTTTATTTGGCCCCAATTTGTCCCAACCAATAACCCCCTAAGATGCATATTCACTTAACTTTTTCCAATTCCTCTCTGGCTTTGTGCGTGAAGTCTCTGCGGACTGCGACCATTCCTTCGCACTCTGGCTCTTGTCTTATCTTTTTATGCTGTCTTTTTTACTATTAGGCTTGTTCTATCTTTTTGGGATATTAGTGAATCAAATTTAAGGTTTAATAAAAAAAAATTAGGAGTTCTGTATAATATTAAAACTAATTTCATGAAATATTAATGACATTTCTTTGGAGTTTTGTTGTAAAAATTAAGTTTCTAAGATATATCACATGGAGCTTAGCGATTAACTTGAGAACTACATCTCTTATTTAGCTTATCATTACTTTTCTGAAAAAGAAATGACTAATAAACTTGTTGGGAAACTTGTTCATGAAAAGGCAATTTTGCCTTTGAGAATAGTCCCACATAGGAAAATGAAATGAATAGTGAACGGCTGTATGCGGGTAACAGAAGCATTAACCGTGCGTAACGGTCCCTTGGATTCAGCGGGGGTTACACCTCTCATCACCTATAAAAGGAGGCCTGGAGCTCATTCTAATTCACACCAACGAAGAGTAAACTTTCTAAGCTCTCTTCTTCTCTCTACTCTTATACCTCCAAGAAATTTCGGCTACAATTTTCTTATTTACTGGGCAACCGTTTTCGTCTGAGCATAAGCTCTGTGACTCACGCCCGAGTGCAGAGGCCGGCCGATTCCGGGGGTTTTTACCGCTAGGGGAGAGAGGACAAACTGTGCCAGGGCGATAGGCGGGTCCTTAATCTTCTAGGGCAGTGTTATCACGACTGCTCCCGATCAGGCCAGAATTTTCTAACTTTTGAATTATTTTATTTTATATCCCTGTTTTGACAGCAATCTAGAAGATTAAGTATTTCTTGCTGTTAAGTTAATTAGTGAAAATAATAATAATAATAATAATAATAAAATAAAAAAATTTACTGTTCATCAGGATTACTGTTCACCCGAATTTTATATTTGTTTTAATTTGTTGCATCTTAATTAGTTATAAAATTTAAAAAAAAAATTATATTTATTTCTTTGCTGCTTCTGTGCTCAATTACAGTATCTGTCATAAACAAAAAATCTTTAAGTGAACCGGTTCAAGTTTTCTTGGATTAGTTGGTGTCTAAGGAAAGGTTTAAGGGTTGCGTAACGCGCTCTGCAAGAAACGAGGTACTTAATAGATCTTTGATCAACCTCTAGTACTATCCTTACCTGGCCAAACTACCCGAGTAAAACTTTTATCTTTTCACTTTCAGAGTTTTGATTTATAGCAGGTTTAATTAAGTTTCTGGTCTAGTAGCTAGTATTGACAAAATCTTTTATTCAATCAGATTACATCTACCTAGACTAGTAAACTTGAATTGGACTTATGGCAATTCCTGATCATTCAAAAAGTGTCAAACCTGAGAAGTTCACCGGTGTTAACTATAAACGGTGGGCTAATCAGATGAAATACTGGCTTACTACCTTAGGTCTTTTATCTGCTATTGACACTTCTGAGTCATCTACTAGTGGTTCTCAACCTTTGACTCCTGATCCTTCACAATCTGCTCCTTCCACTTCTGGTTCTGGTGCTAGCTCCTTTTCTAGCTCTATGAAACCAGAAGAAATCAATTATCATTGTTGTCATAGGATTCTTAGTGCACTTGCGGACAACCTTTATGACATATATTATGAGTTCAAAAGTGCAAAAGAACTATGGAATGCTCTTGAAGCGGAATATGGCTATGATGATGCCGGAATTCTGCGTTTCACCTCCTCCTCTTTCAATAAGTTCACAATGGTTGATGACAAGCCCATTAATGAACAAATTCATGAATTCTTAGATTTCCTCCGTCATCTCCAATCAAAAGGAAACACTTTTACTGACGACTATAAAGTTTCCTGTTTGATTGATAAACTTCCTCCCTCCTGGTCTAGATTTGCTGGAGATCTCCGACACAAACAAGGAGATCTAACCTTAACTGAAGCTCTCAAGGCTATTCGTATTGAAGACCAGCACAGGCAAAATTCTAATACC
This sequence comes from Asparagus kiusianus, assembly GCA_022839385.1. Taxonomy (NCBI): domain Eukaryota; kingdom Viridiplantae; phylum Streptophyta; class Magnoliopsida; order Asparagales; family Asparagaceae; genus Asparagus; species Asparagus kiusianus. The sequence goes on along the minus strand of BQKN01060541.1, from coordinate 7,773 downwards.
AAGAATGAAACAAAAGCTAAAGTAAACTTGGTAGAGGATAAGCCTAAATCTAAGAATTTCAAACCCAAAGGGAAGAAATTCAAGAAAAATCAACAATCTTTCAACAAATCCTCCTTCAAATCAAATCCCAATTCTTCCAGCCATAAGTCTGATGAGAAGTTCTGCTTTGTCTGTGGTAGAACCAACCACATGGGTCACAACTGTTTCTTTCGGAAGAAGGAACCGGCCAAACCCGCCCCTAAAGGAAATGGATCCAACAAAGTTAATATGATTGAAATGAATCCAACCTCCTTCAGGAATCACGTGGAGGAAGCATAAGCTTAGCAGATGACTCCACTAAATCAATAATAGGAAGTGGAAGTATAGAGCTCACCATGACTTCTGGGAAATCTCTTCATCTGCAAGGCGTTTATCATGTTCCTTCTCTCCGTCACAATCTGATTAGTGAATCTCTTCTTCTTAGAGCTGGTTATAGGATTGTAAAAGAATCCAATAAATTTGTGATTACAAAGAGTAATGTTTTCATAGGAAAAGGTTTTATCTGTAATGGCCTTTTCAAACTCAATGTAATCAATTCCAGTTCTAATGAAATTTCTGAGTCTTCAATTATTCAAATTGTTGAATCTTGTGATGTTTGGCATGGACGACTTGGACATGTTAATTTCCAAACCTTGCATAGAATGAGTAAATTAAACCTCATTCCTAAATCTTCTCATGATCCATCATCTAAGTGTGAAATCTGTGTTCAAGGGAAACACACTAAAAAACCCTTCAAGTCTATAACTAGAAACTCCGAACCCCTCGAATTAATTCATAGTGATGTGTGTGACTCAAACCGAGTTCTCACCCGAGGGGGTAGGAGGTATTTTGTGACTTTTATAGACGATCACTCCAGATATTGTTACACCTATCTTCTCAAAACTAAAGATGAAGTCTTAGATAGGTTTAAAGTGTATAAAGCTGAATCTGAGAACCAACTTGACAGGAAGATCAAGATTCTAAGATCTGATCGTGGGGGGGGGGGGGGAGTATACCTCAAATCACATGACTGAATATTGCCAAGAACACGGTATTATTCATGAGGTTACTGCTCCCTATACACCACAGTCTAACGGGGTAGCTGAATGAAAGAATAGAACCCTAATCGACATGGTGAACTGTATGTTACTCAGTTCAGGAGCACCTGAAAATCTCTGGGGTGAAGCTCTTCTTTCTGCTTGCTTCATTCTCAATAGAATTCCCCAGAAAAATTCCGATACAACTCCTTATGAATATTGGAAGGGGAGATCTCCTAATCTGAATTTCTTCCGAGTTTGGGGTTGCTTGGCTAAAGTAGCTATTCCCGAACCTAAGAAAAGAAAAATTGGTTCTAAGACTGTAGATGCTGCTTTTATTGGATATGCACTAGATAGCAATGTTAACAGATTTCTAGTCATCAAATCTGAATTTAGTGACATATCCAACAATACCATCATTGAAGCAAGAGATGCAGTCTACTTTGAAAACATCTTTCCTTTCAAATCCAAAATCCCAAAAAATCCCAGATCATCCATTCCTTCTGATCTACCATCTTCCAGTTCTTCTCAACCTCTTGATATTGAACCTCGAAGAAGCAAAAGAGGTAGAATCGAAAAGAGTTTTGGAGAAGACTTCCTTACCTTTCTTGTTGAAGGTGATCCAAGCTCATTCCAAGAAGCAATGGATTCACCTGAATCTCCTTTCTGGAAAGAAGCCATTGATAATGAAATTAAATCTATCATGGAAAACCATACTTGGATACTCACTGACTTACCTCCAGGTTGTAAACCTATTGGCTGTAAGTGGATATTCAAGAAGAAACTCAGAGCTGATGGTTCCATAGATAAATTTAAAGCTAGATTAGTAGCTAAAGGCTTTACTCAACAAAAGGGCATTGATTATTTTGATACATATTCTCCTGTAGCCCGAATCTCAACTATCCGAGTATTATTAGCCTTTGCTACTATCCATAAGCTAATCATACATCAGATGGATGTCAAGACTGCTTTCCTGAATGGTGATTTAGATGAAGAGATCTATATGCACCAACCTGAAGGCCTCATTGCCAAGGGTCAGGAAAACAAAGTCTGTAAGCTTGTTAAATCTTTGTATGGTCTTAAACAAGCTCCTAAACAATGGCACCAGAAATTTGACAACGTCATTGCACAATATGGCTTCACTGTGAATGAACACGATAAATGTGTCTATTCTAAAGTGATAAACAATGACTATGTCATTCTCTGTCTCTATGTTGATGATATCCTTATCTTTGGAACAACACTTGAATTAATTTCAAAGGTTAAGGATTATCTTTCCAAAAACTTTGATATGAAAGACTTAGGTCTTGCAGACATGATACTTGGAATGAAAATCTCTAGAGACACTAGAGGAATATCTTTGAGTCTTTCTCATAGCATTGATAAAATGCTAATCAAATTCAACTTTCATAACTCTAAACCTGTTTCCACACCTTATGATTCTTCTATATCCTTGAAGAAGAATGAAGGTGAACCTGTCTCCCAGTTGAAATATTCTCAGATGATTGGATCTCTTCTTTACATATCCAACCGAACCAGACCTGATATAGCTTATGCTGTAGGGAGACTGAGTCGGTATACTAGAAACCATAGCAAAGATCATTGGACTGCCTTAGAAAGAGTATTCAAATATCTGAAAGGCACAATTGACTATTGCTTGACTTACACTGGTTACCCTGATGCTATAGAAGGGTATAGTGACGCTAACTGGGTCACGGATTCTAACAGTGTAAAGTCTACATCTGGATATGTATTTCTTTTTGGTGGTGCTGCTGTATCCTGAAAATCATGTAAGCAAACAATAATTGCCAGGAGCACCATGGAATCTGAGCTGATTGCTCTTGATACTACTTGCACAGAAGCCGAATGGTTAAAAGATCTTCTCTCTGAACTTCCTTTGGTCCCTAAACCCTCTCCTCCTATTTCCATTCACTCTGATTCTAGATCTACCATAGAGCTTCTAAAGCAAGTACATGTAAATAAAAAACATAACAGACATATTCAAATAAGATATAAGTCTGTACAACGCCTATTAGGCAAAATTGTGATCTTGGACTTTGTAAAGTCTGAGAAAAATCTTGCTGACCCTTTGACTAAGGGATTATCCAGGAGTGTGATTCTGGATTCATCGAGGGAGATGGGGTTAAGCCCATAAATGAGGTCACTGACAGCAGCAACCCAACCCTTATTTGGAGACATAGTCCCAATGTCGGTTCAATGTGGTAGAAACAAGCTGGACAAGTGACTCTCGTGTGGAGCATCGACCTAGATATATTTTTATATCATTATGTAGCATTTGCTACTACCCCTTCTCTATGGTGACGATGCTCTTATGATACAGCTGGCTAGGCTGAGTTTTACTCTTAATAAGTCCAACGCGTGTATTGTGGGGGGTATTAAATAAACAGCTGTAGTACCCTTTGAGGACTTACCTACTGTAGGCGTATAAAATTGCCTATAGGTCCCTTAGCACAGCTCGACGACGCCAATTCAACAAGCGGACCATCGAGCGACGTATCCAAGCACGACCGTTATCCCGCCAACGCCGAAGCCAAGCCATACGCAACGGAGCAGGTTAACGAGGCGACGAAGCCAACAAATCGCACCCAAGCAGTGGAATGTATCCACTCGCACGCGGAATCGAACCAACGTTTTGGGGAATCACCGAGTCATCTAAACAAGAGCGAACTCGGTGATATAACGATCGAATCAAGATCGGTTTCGGACTCGAACTCAGAAGTGGGTTTACTACCAAATTAGGAATCGGATCAAAACGAATCGAATCCGAACAAGTCAACCACACAACAGAATCAAAGTCCAAATCAACAACGAATCGGAAACCCGAACGACGGAACCCGAACAACGGACGAAAAAACCGGAATATCCGCCTAAGGGGGCTCGGCCAAGAGCCGAGTGTAGGTGTAAATTTCTGATTTTCCCGGGAAAGGGGAGGGATTTCGTTTGTATTTATAAGAAAGCTTATTACAAACTAAATCAATCTGAATTACAACAGAAGCAGAGGGAATGCCCTCTTTGTTTAACGTGGGGACTTTCGGTAGCGATAGGACGCCTCGCTCGGTGCTCGTGCCGAGTTTGCTTCCCTTGGACGATCCGATCGAAGTTGCTGTCGGAGCTTCGGTTCTCAGTAGAAGGTCCGGTGTAAGTGGGTTCGAGTCTACCCGAGAGCCTCAAGTCGGAGAGTTCCGACGAGTCTCTTCAAATGAGGGAGCCTTTAGCAAAAGAGCCAAGGTTCAACCTTTGGGAGATTAGCCAGCAGAATATGCAACAGCCAATCTCCATTTCCAACTAGGCAGACCTTCCCCTTTTTATGCTGGCTGAAGGTGGGTTTTAATAGGCAAGGGATGGTATGTGCCATCCCTTGACTTGTGGGATTTGACCACTAGTAGGGGTCAGGGAGCCAGCCGCCCTAGCTGTGGGATGTGACCACTTAGGGGGTCCTGTCAGCCGTCCTAGCTGTGGGGTGTGACCACTTAGGGGGTTCTGTCAGCCGCCCTATTCTTGCTAGGTGAGGAGCGCCAGGCTTTCTCCCTTGATTTGTGGGTTTTGACCACTGATGTAACTGTTCCCATACTCCAAGTGGGCAGTTGACAGCGAGCTGGCGAGTCTGCAGCTTTGACTTAGGTCTGCAGGCGATCTTGAGACTGCAGGCAGATTTGCAGGTGCAGGTGAAGCTGGGGACTGCAGGCGGATTCGGGACTGCAGGCAGATCTGCGGACTGTAGGCGGATTTGGAACTGCAGGCGGATTTGCAGACTGCAGGCGGATTTGGAACTGCAGGCGGATCTGGGCTGCAGGCGGATTCGAGCTGCAGGCCAGCTCCTGAGCGTGGATTGAAGAATAGGCCGTAACTTTCAAACCGTAAGTCGGAATTGGACGAATTACATATGAAAATCGCCTATCTCGACGAGACGAGGCCATCCGAGTGGGTGCACGAGTATAAACTGTATCCCAGAAACTCCAACCGGTATAAGAGTATAAACTGCTCCCTGATACTCCAATAGGTATAAGAGTCTAAACTATTTCCTTTCTTCCACGGGAAGTTCCTGGAGAGTGCCATGCGTGGTATTCTTAAGGATAACCCGATCATGCGGTTAATGCAACAATAAACCCAGTTCTGCAAAGGAAGCTGGGGGTGGATAATTCATGTAACGGGAAGTTCCCGGAAGAATGTTAAATGTAATATTCTTAGGGATAACCCGGTCATGACGAATAAAGTGGTAAACACTAACTCCTAATTTACCAAAAATTTTTCAAAACTTTCGCTATGTTCGTGCACTCAACACTTTCATTTGTTAGAGTCCGAATATAATTGACGAATTGTCAAACCCCTTCGTGTTAAGTCCTTGTAACTTAACACCAGGAATTCCTTCCGAGTGATGTGTACATGTCAACACTCCTGCTGTGATTTGTACTCTCACTCTCACTTCTTACTTGGTCAAACCTTCCTACAGTTAGGACCAAAACCAAAATCCCCTCTCGATTCTTTCAATGAACGAGAGGCCCACAAATCGAGCGGTCAAACCTTCCTACAGTTAGGATCGTCTCAAACCCCCCACTTGGTCAAACCTTCCTACAGTTAGGACCAAAACCAAAATCCCCTCTTGATTCTTTCAATGAACGAGAGGCCCACAAATCGAGCGGTCAAACCTTCCTACAGTTAGGATCGTCTCAAACCTCCCATTTGGTCAAACCTTCCTACAGTTAGGACCACCACCAAAATCCCCTCTCGATTCCTTCAATGAACGAGAGGTCCACTTTCAAATCGAGTGATCAGACCTTCCTACAGTTAGGGTCATCTCAAACTCCCGCTTGGTCAAACCTTCCTACAGTTAGGACCAAAACCACGATTCATTCTCGATAAACGAGAAATTCATCTTTACCTCGGTAATCAAACCTTCCAACAGTTAGGGTTATCCGAATCGCTTTGATTCTCGGAGTGGAGATCCCACTCTTAGTTTCACCTTTCCGGATTCTGGGGGTGGAGATCCCACCCCGAGTCTCCTTTTCAAACAGGGAATAGAATATAAAATTCTCCCTTTCCCACACCAGCCTTTTCCAAGAGTTTATCAATCTAGAATTCGATTCTAGGTATTTTATCCCGAAACCTAAGCAGGGATAAGTCTGCGCCTAACACGCGCTGCCGGTTTAGTCTTTTTCCGATTGAAAAAGACACCAGAATTCGATTCTGGGGTATTTTATCCTGAAACCTAAGTAAGGATAAGTCGATGCCTAACACGCATCGCCGGTTAGTTCTTAACCGTCAAAAAGAACCCCCGTCCGCATATTCAACATTGCGGCAGGTTGTTATTAATAACGCCTAAATCCTTGCCTCACACGCGTGGGGAATTTCATCCTGAATCCTAAGAAAGGATATGCCGACGCCTAACACGCGTCGCCGGTTTAGTCTTTTTCCGATTGAAAAAGACACCAGAGTTTGATTCTGGAGAATTTTATCCCGAAGCCTAAGTAGGGATAAGTCAGCGCCTCACACGCGTCGCCGGGTAGCCTATTCCCGTAACAATGGCGAAGTCTATGTATTCGAATTCATAGCACAAAGTCTCAGAGAATTCAATCTCTGAGCACAACGTTACATGCGAACGGATTTAAACAATCCGCATGCTAGCCCGACTCAAACGGTAGTCGGTAAAGGCTAATCAAATCCGTTTAAGGCTGGGGGTTAGCTAAAAACCCTAAAGTCAACGCCTAACACGCGTCGCCGGGTAGCCTATTCCCGTAACAAGTGGTAAAGTCTACATATTCAAAGTTGTAGCACAAAGTCTAAAGGAGTTCATTCCTTTAGCACAACGTCACATGTGGAACGGATTTAAACAATCCGTATGTAAGCCCGATTCAAACGGTAATCGGTAAGAGCATGTCAAATCCGTTGAAGGCTGAGGATTTGCCAAAAATCCTAAGTCAACGTCTCATACACGTTGCTGTTTAGTCTTTTCACAGGAGAAAGACGAAGTCTATGTATTCGAAGTCGTAGCACAAAGTCTAAGGGAGTTCATTCCTTTAGCACAACGTCACATGCGGAACGGATTAAAACAATCCGCATGCTAGCCCGACTCAAACGGTAGTCGGTAAAGGCTCATCAAATCCGTTGATGGCTGGGAATTTGCCAAAAAATTCTATAAGTTCGAGTCATTGACGCATCAATTCTATGGGTTGGTCTCGTGACTCGAGTATCCGCCACGCTCCAATACCTTAAGAGCTCAAACTGTGTATACTCCAGCAGACGTACGAGTATAAACTGTGTCAAACGTCGAACAGCGCAACACAATGAAGCCTGGACGCCGGACAACGCGTCACAATGAAGTTTAAACGCCAGACAACGCGTTGTAAACAAAGATTCAACGCAGTCAATCGATGATCAGTTCTGTGTTGAAGCAACCAACTCGAGCTAAAAATCAAGAAATCAAGAAATCGACTTCATGTTCAAAATTCCGACGACGGTCAGACAATAAATGCAGCACCGGAATCCTCATAGGCGTCCTACAAAGCACTGAATGACCTAAAGGAATCGAAGGAATCCAGGACAGAAGCCATTCCAAAGTCCCGTTACACCGACTGAAGGTTGGGACAATCACATCCAAAGTATTCCAGACTCTTCTATAAAAGAACGAGGCTGAAATACTTTGGAGGGGGTATCTGTAGGCGTATAAAATTGCCTATAGGTCCCTTAGCACAGCTCGACG
>BQKN01060539.1:0-16931 GCA_022839385.1 Asparagus kiusianus | reverse complement strand
CAATTTTACACGCCTACAGATACCCCCTCCAAAATGTTCCAGCCTCATTCTTTTATAGAGGAGTCTGGGATATTTTGGATATGATTGTCCCTTACCCTTTGTCGGTGTAACGGGACCTGGAACGATTTTCGTTCTGTATTCCTTCACTCCTTCAGGCTATTCGGTGCTTTGTCGAATGCTTGTAAAGATTCCGGTGCTGCATTTATTGTCTGACCGTCGTCGGAATTTGAACTTGAAGTCGATTCCTGATTTTTCAATCTTTTAGCTTGTGCTGGTTGGTTTGACGTACAACTAACGCTCGATTGTTGGCGCAGAGTCTTCATTTGCGACGCGTTGTCCGGCGTCGTGTTATTGAGTTATCCTTAAGAATATTTTTAGAAGAATATTCTCCAGGAACTTCTTAATAAAAATAGGGAATAGTTTATACTCGTATACCTTATTGGAGTATTCTTTTAGGTTCGAATAATCTGAACCGGCTTGAAAATGAGCCCAAAAAAGGCAGTAATTTGGCTCAAAAAAAAATCTTTCCAACCCTTCCAAATATATGAGAGAGGGATTAAATAGGTGAGGAACTGAACCGTAGGTTGATCTGAAGTCATTTCGATGCTTAATTCAGCTCCAATTTGAATTCTGGTTCGAATTTGGTTCAAACTGGTTCGAAATTGGTTCAAACTGGTCCATTCTGGTCCATTCAGACTCAATTTGGCTCATTCTGGCTCAGTCTGATCCACTCTGGCTTGGTCTGGTCCAGCCAAGTTTAATCTGGCTCAATTTGGCTCATTCAGGCTCAATTTGGGCTCATTCTGGCTCAGTCTGGTCCAATTTGGCTTGGTCTGGTTCAGCCCGGTTTGGTCTGGTTCAGCCAGATCTGGTTCAAGGCTATAAAAGAGGGATTTTTCTCCTCTTTCTTTTCTTTTCTTCCTCCCATCTAGGGCCGGCCGAACCCCCCTTGTTTTTTTGATTTTTTCTTCCGTCGAGCATCCGTTCTTCGCCAAAATTTGATCTTTGTCTTAGATCTAGTCTTCCTTTGGATCTTTGACTGAGAAACCTCCCCAAAAATTCCATCTTTAGAATTTCTTTTAGGCCCCTCGAGCGCGTGCTGAGAGTTTCCAAAAAGGTCTCATCTTCATTGGATCTCGAGCCTTTCTTCAGGTAAATCTTCCACAATTATGATCTTTTTCATGCTCAATTTTAATTTAGGCATTTGTAGGATCATATGTGAGGGTTGAGGGTGTGATTTGACGCCTCGAGCTTCTCTTTCAGGGGATAGATCTGATAAAAAAGTGATCTTTTTTTCTGGATCTGACCTCTTTTAACTTATTTTGCAGCTTGTCATGTCGCGTGCTTCGAGAGGTCGTTCCCCTGCTATGTCGGCTGATGGCGCGCCTCCCTCCTATGCTGGTGAGCTATTTTTGGCAGTATTTAGAAATTTACAAATTAGTCCCTATTTTCTTGTAAATTTACAAATTGGTCCTTTTTTACCCCACGTTGTTCTCCTTGGCGAGGCAATCGGGAAGAGCCTTGATTCTCCTTGGTGAGGATCGATGCTTTTGGCATATTTGGGAATTTTGCAAATTAACCCCTCTTTTCTTGAAAATTTGCAAATTGATCCATTTTACCCCACGTTGTTCTCCTTGGCGAGGCAATCGGGAAGAGCCTTGATTCTCGTTGGCGAGGATCGACGCTTCAAAGATATGTTTTGCTTGGTCAAAACCATATCTCAAAATTAAAGGGGGCGATTTGACGCTATATTGCGCTTTATAAGGCAGGGATATGTTGTTGACATACCCTGTGTTGTAATTGCGCAATGTGGCCAAATCGTCTCACCCTTTATAACGCAATGACTCTATCTTAACTATTTGTAAGATGAGTTCAATTTCCTTTTATAATCGGGACTAACCAGTGTTTAACTGTTCACTTTGCAGTGGGATACCCTTCTGGATCATTCTCGTCCCACGCAGTCTGTGGGCGTCGTGGCGAGTATTACTCGATCTCCGACGATCCTTCTCCTATTCCAGCTACTCCTCAGTTTGCTCCGGGCACGTCGACTGAGGTTGCCCAGGTGGTGGGGGAAGGTAGTCATCGAGCCATTCGTCAGCTGATCACAGATGCGCCTTTTGTGAAGGATGCCAGCTCTACTCAGCCTCTTCGGAAGAGCGACTTCCTATTTGGTGATTCCGTCGATGACCCAGAAGCCGTATTCATTGACGCTGAGCAGTGGCTTCACAAGACCGGCAGTGGCTTCATCTACTTGCCGGAGATTCCTCGGCATCGCTCATTGACTGAGTTCAGGCGTCAAGCTGTGACACGGGAGATGTCGTGGCGCTTGACAGAGGATCATGAGAGCGTCCATTGCGGCTATATCACCCATCAGGCAGCTCCTGGCTCGAGCAGGAGTCACATCACCGGATTACACCCCGGAGTGTTGGGACTAGATGCACCACCACGTAACGAGCTTCTCGCTACTGCTTTGACCTTGAGGAATCGCCTCGCTGCCCTAGGACGGGAGATGCCTGCGACTCGTCACAGGATTTATGGTTGGGTCCACTCTTCGGACAAGTCTTGGTGGAGTCGCATGACGACATACGTCTTGAGCCGATGGGGCGAGGAGTTGCACGCTTGCGGTTTGTATGCAGCCGTTCGTGCCACCATGTATGGCTTGCCTGTCAGTTTGAGACATTTTTGTGCTTTGTTCGAGCTATATAATCCAGACTCGAACACTTTTCTGACCCGGCAGGGGGAGTTGGGCTTGGCTCTTCACGAGATGCACCGGATTTCTGGCTTGCCCATGGGACAGATGTTATACCAGGAGTACTTTCCCTCTAATCGTGAATTGGACCAGTTGAAGGATCGCATGCCTGATCGCTATGAGACTCTATGGGATCTCACTTGTCATTATCACGTTGCTTTGGCACAGTCTGAGCCTTTAGCAAAAAGGACCAAGGCCTCCGTGAGTCTGAAGCAGTTTACGAACTATTTATTCAAGAACCTGGAGAACAGTTCTGGCGAGGTTATTTGTGAGTTGGCCCCACTTACTCCCTCAGAGGTGAATAGTTTGTTGAAGAAGATTGATGCTCATTCCTACACCACTAGCAGTCCTGAGGGTGGCTTCCCTGCGAAGACCAGATTCAGATCTTTCTTATGGCATGCGACCACTCCGATTCGGCCGATGACTCTTCTTGCCGGTTATCTCGCTATTTGGTTGAAGAAGTGTGTGGTTCCATACCAGTCTGGTGATGCATTGCCTTTAGAGGTGCTCTACCCGGCCGTTCAGCTTGCTTATAAGAAAGAGCTTTCACTTCTTCCGGTGATGGTAGCTGACATTCACCGAGGACTTCGACAGCTTTCCAGTGCCTTCACACGGAAGGAGACCGATTTGCCAGGTCAGATTCCCACTCTTAAGGTGGAGCTTCCGTACGCTTATCTGATGGCTTGGTTCGTCCTCCACCGCTCGGATATGATGTCGGTGCCGAACGCCACAGACCACTCTGTTCCCCTGCTACAGTTGCTTGAGAATGGCAGGTGGGAGGGCCGCGGATTTTCTGATGTCAGACAGCAGCTGCAGGTCCACAAGTGTTGGGCATTCTCCACTTGTTTTCCGCAGTTCTCCGGCCGATACGGCGAGTGCTTGATAGATGATGAGAGGCCGAGAGAGTATCGGACTCACTTAGACATTGGCTGCTTCAACTGGTTGATGAACATCAGGCCTGGCTATCTGACTTTTCGGGTGAGGGATCAGTGCTTCATAGAGCCATATCTACCCTGCCGATTCGCTCGCCAGTTTGGCTATGATCAGCTCTACATCGGGAATCCTCGTCAGCAGTTTCGGACCCATAGTGGTTTGATCGACGGTCTCCGTGCATGGTTGTGGACCGTGACTGGCTGTACTGGTGCTAAGTTCAGCCTCCCGAGTATTGATCGGCAGTTGAACCTCACTTTCTTGAGCTGCAAGTGGTTACTAGCAGCTAACAAGACTGTCCCCGTGAAGCCGATTGCAGAGATAGAGGCTGAGAAGGCTTCTCAGATTGATTCCCTTAGGATTCGGGAGAACGCTCGTGCACAGAGGGCGCGGAACAAGACTCGCCGAATTGATGAAGAGGGCCAGAGGACATTCCATTCCACAGACGAGGCTTCAGGCGGGGATCCCGAAGATTATGATGACTCTTCTGAGCGAGGTTTGCGATTCAACTTTTCCCTTTATTTTCCAGAAATATTGAAACTGACTATGGTTTGACGTTTCAGGGACCACAGTTGATCATGATGGAGAGTTTCATCCTCCTCCTCAGGCGAGACCTTCGATCCTTACTGCTAGGCGGAAGAGATTAGCCCGTAAGCTGCGTGCAGCTTCCCGAGCTTCTGATATGGACTTGGCTGGCAACGATCCTGCCGGTGACGGAGGTACTATCCATCCTGTGAACCATTCTCTTGGTTATTCAGCACATTGATTTATACTTTTCCACCTCTATATAGGAGCGCGTGGGGAGAATGAGATGAGTCCCGATCCTATTCCCGTATCTCCTGATGAGTCTGACCCACCACCCCCTGTAGAGAGGCCTACAGGGGTTGCTGACATTAGAGAGGAGATCAATGTAGGACCCGATTCCATGAATCCAGGTACATCTAACACTGACACCGTATTTCTTTAGATAATACACGAATGAATTTGTGTATCTCCTAACTGTCCTCTACTTCTTGCTTCTTCAGATAATTTGCAGGAGGCGAATCCTGGGAATGAAGAGGCCGATGCACCCGTGAGAGGTAACTCATTTCCATTAGTTGTAGTCTCTTCACTTTTCTTTGGCACTGATATTCTTTTATGTCAGATTTCTCCATCGATGACTTCGACGAGGGAAGCTTGTTTGCGGACACTCCTATGATGCGCTATATATATAGCTCTCCTCAGATCGATGACCAGTTACCTGGGGATATGTTTTTTGAGCCCGCCTTCGCTGGAAATCCTGAGGATGGTTCCCTTGAAGGTATGTGCTTCTTTCTGAGTTACTTATAGGACTAGCCAATCTTGACTAATGCAACTATAATGTAACGCCTCTGCGAATTCCGTTTTGGATCTGGCAAGAGCTTTTGTTGAGAAAGACCCTGTCGAGCCGGCTGTGAGACCAACTATACCAGTTGATGCACCTACAGCCGTTACACCTCCACTACCCCCAGCGGCTCAAGGAGAAGAAGGTATAAGTTAACTCATTGAAGAATGTTATTCCTTTTTCTCATTAAAACTTTTAACGGACTTCTCCCTCTTTTTTGTATAGGGCGTTCTTCTCGTCTTCATGTCTTAGTGAAGGAGTTGTTATCCGACGACGATCCCGACAAGATCGTTATCTGTCTAGAAGTTCGCTCCTTCTTCTCCTTTGTGAAGGCTATGATTGGCAAGCTCTTCCACAGCGGACTTTCCCTTCACCAGTTCAAACCTTTCCTTAATTCCAGAATCAATTTGATAAGGGAGGCAGGATACCTAGATTTGGCGAAGGCCATAGTTGACGATCTCGACTGCTTAGAGCGTGAGCTTCAGATGTTTTGTGAGCTTCGGGATACCGGTGCTTCTTCCTTCATTGCTGCTGAGCTGGATACTCGTTTACAGTCATTGCGCGAGACTCAGCTTCTTGCTGATCTTGAGGTTCAGGTGCAGCGAGACCGAGTAGCTCGAGTTGAGACCGGCCTTGCTACCAGGTTATCTTCACTTGCCGAGCTCGATTCTTCTCTCACTTCCTGTGCGGCCGAGATAGACCAGCTCAGAAGAGCACTCCGTGAAAAGGAGGAGACTTTTGATGTTCTTCAGATGACGAAGACACAGGACCAGCAGACCTGCACGGCTTTGTCTGATGAGTTGAAGTCCTTGAAGCAGAAGCTATCCGAGACAGAAGAGACTGCTGCGAAGACTTCGGCCGCCACTGAGGAGTCCATTAGGGCTGAGCTTAGCCAAGCTTATGATGATAAGCTGTCTAAGTTCAGTCAGCAGATTTTTAGCCACGGGCTTGATGTTTGATTTTGTTTACTGAGTGATTTGACTTTTGACTCTTTTAGTGAATTTCCTTTTTATCTTTATTATGATTCGTCATTTCGTTTGGAATGATTGACCACAATACTCATAGGATTTTTAGCAAACCCTCAGCCATCAACGGGTTTGGTTAGCCTTTACCGACTACCGTTTGAGTCGGGCTAGCACGCGATTTGTTTAAATCCGCTCGCATGTAACGTTATGCTCAGAGATTGAATTCTCTGATACTTTGTGCTATGATGTCGAATACATAGACTTCGCCATTGTTACGGGAATAGGCTACCCGGCGACACGTGTGAGGTGTTGGCTTTAGGATTTTTGGCCAACCCCCAGCCTCTAACGGATTTGATTAGCCTTTACCGACTACCGTTTGAGTCGGGCTAGCGTGCGGATTGTCTAAATCCGTTCCACACGTGACGTTAAGCTAAAAGAGTTAACTCTTTTAGTGCTACGATATTGAATACGTAGACTTCGTCTTTCTCCTGTGAAAAGACTAAACAGCAACGTGTATGAGACGTTGACTTAGGATTTTTGGCAAATCCTCAGCCTTCAACGGATTTGATGTGCTCTTACCGACTACCGTTTGAGTCAGGCTCACATGCGGATTATCTTAATCCGTTCCGTATGTGACGTTGTGCTAAAGGAATAAAGTCCCTTAGACTTTGTGCTACAACTTTGAATATGTAGACTTTGCCATTGTCATGGGAATAGGCTACCCAGCAACGTATATTAGACGTTGGCTTATCCCTACTTAGGCTTTGGGACAAAGGACCCCAGAGTCAGGCTCTGGTATCTTTTTCTACGGATAAAGATCAAACCGGCGACGCGTGTTAGGCGCCGACGTATCCTTTCTTAGGATTCAGGATAAAATTCCCCATGCGTGTGAGGCATGGATTTCGGTGTTATTAATAACAACCTGCCACAACGTTGAATATGCAGACGTGTGTTCTTTTTAACGGTTAAGAACTAACCGGCCGCGCGTGTTAGGCGCGGACTTATCCTTACTTAGGTTTCAGGATAAAATACCCCAGAATCGAACTCTGGTGTCTTTTTCGATCGGAAAAAGACTAAACCGGCAGCGCGTGTTAGGCGCAGACTTATCCCTGCTTAGGTTTTGGGATAAAATACCTAGGATGAATCCTAAATTGGTAAACTTTGGAAAAAGAGTTGGTGTGGGGAAGGAAGAATTTTATATTCTATTCCCCGAACAAGGAAGGAAGAATTTTATATTCTATTCCTTGATTCTGGAAAGGAAGAATTTTATATCCTATTTCCAGTGCAAGAAGGAAACTAGAAGTGGGATCTCCACTCCGAGAATCTGGAAGATACTGACAAACTTTCCTTTTATAGGATTGGTTATCAGATCGAAAGATGAGTTCTTCGTTTATCGAAGAGAAATTTCAACTTCAGTTACAACCATAAAAAGGTTGAACCCAAGAGAAAAGAAATGGAGTCTTTTCGTTCATCGAAAGGGGACTCCGAACTGAGAGTGAACCTTTTTGGTGGACTCACTGTCAATTGAAATTGATCAGCGAGGGATTTTGGTGATAAAATTGGGTTATTCTCTAGAATATTAAGTGTAATATTCTTCAAGGAACTTCCCGATAAATGAGTTATCCTGAACGTACTAGGGATAGTACTTTTTCAAAAACTTCCCATTTATTGGCATTAATTGCCTGTTACCCTCTAAAGAAATTAAGCGATAAGCACCGTTCGAATAGACTGTATCTATTACAAACGGTCCTTCCCACTTAGGTTCGAATTTACCTTTCTTCTTGGAGGTGAGGATTATTGGTCGGCGAGCAGTGAGGACCAGATCTCCTTCCTTAAAGCTTCTTTGGCGAACCCTTTTGTCAAAAGCCCTGGATATCCTAGCCTGGTAGAACTCGATGTGTTGTTGAGCTTCCAAGCGCTTTTCGTCCAGCCTTTCGAGTTCCTCAAGATGTTTTTGATGATGTTCTTCGGTCGTCATCTCCGTTGCGAGAGCGATCCGAAGAGAGGGGATTTGAATCTCCAACGGTAGCACAGCTTCGCATCCGTAGACCAACGAATATGGAGTAGCTCCCGTAGGTGTGCGTATGGTAGTACGATAAGCCCAGAGCGCTTCGCCGAGTTTATCATCCCAATCCCGTTTGTTGGTTTTCACGAGTTTTGATAAGATCTTGATGATCGTCTTGTTGAAAGCCTCAGCTAATCCGTTAGCGGCAGGGTAATAGGGTGTTGACGAAACATCTTGGATCTTGAACTTGTCACAGAACCGGATGAAGGCGTTGCTTATGAATTGCGGACCGTTGTCATGAATGATCCGCCTCGGCACGCCGTGTCGGTATATGACATGATGCTTGATGAAGTTGATAACGTTGTTCGTCTTTACTTCTTTAAGCGGAATAGCTTCAGCCCACTTTGAAAAGTAGTCGGTGATAGCGAGGATGAATCGATCACCTTTTACTGAAGGAGGAAAGATAGGACCGACAATGTCCATACCCCATGTCTTGAATGGCCAAGACGTGGTTGATGTGTGTAATCGCTCCGGTGGTTGGTGCATATAATTCGCATGCACCTGGCAAGCGTGACATTCTCGAGCGTACTCAATCACGTCACGAACCATTGTTGGCCAGAAATATCCCATTCTTCTGATTCGATCATACAGCTTGGGACCAGGCTGATGCGCACCGCATTCTCCTTGATGTGCTTCCTTAAGAACTTCTTTTGTTTCTTCATTCGAAAGGCATCGGAGAAGCAAGTCATCGTACCCTCGGCGATACAGCGTACGGGTCTCGGTATTGTAAAAGAACCGTGGTGCTCTTCGGCGAATAGATTCTTTTTCTTTTACATCCTCTGGTAAAATGCCGTATTGGACGTAGTCAATAATGGGAAAGCGCCAATCTCGGGACTCGGACCCGATTTGGGTTGAGTTTACCTCTTTGGCGTTTACGTTTCTATCTTCCTCCTCTTCAATATCCATATCGTATATGGGTACGCAGAGTTGGTGTGATCTTACTGTGACTAGCAGTTCAGTTTCGGGCGGTTGCGCGAGTGATACTGCTAGTGCTGCCAGTGCATCTGCATAAGCGTTCTGAAGACGCGGGATGTATTCAATGTAAAATTTTTCAAAAGAATCTGCCACTCTGACGGCCTCTTGGTGGTATGGAATCAGGTCTGGGTTTCTGACTTCATACTCCCCACGAACTTGGTTGACAATTAGTTGAGAATCCCCAAAGGCTTCGAGATATTCGACCCCCAGTTCCTTGGCGAAACTGAGTCCTATGAGGAGTGCGTTATACTCGGCTACGTTGTTAGAGCATGGACTTGTCAGCGAATAAGCTCGAGGCATCACGTGCTTCCCTGGGGAAACTAAGACAACTCCAACTCCAGAAGTGACCTTAGGACATCCCAGAGTTACTGCTTTATTGACTGCTCTCGAGGCACCATCAAAATATAACTGCCATACTTGTTAGTGTGATGTGGTATTAACCTCGTGGGTTTCATCTGGCAAGTCATCGTATACTTCCACCGTATCCGTTGTCGGGCTTGCCGCCAAGAGATCACAAATCGCCTGTCCTTTGACCGACTTCTGCTGTTTGAAGTGTAGATCATACTGGGACAAAAGAAGGGCCCACTTTGCCAACCGCCAATTCATCGAACCTGGTTGAGTCATGAACACTCGTACCGGATTAACATTGGCAATGACGTAAATCGTCTGGCCAACTAAGTAATGTCGCATCTTCTGCACCGCAAACACCAATGCGAGACATTCTTTCTCGATCATCGGGTATCGAGACTCGGCGCCTATCAAGGTCCGACTTAGATAATAGACTGCCTGTTCGTGACCATTATCATCGTCTTGTGCTAATAAAGCACTTATCGAATGGTTCATCGCCTTGATATAAATCAAGAACGGTTTACCTGATTTTGGTGCAACAAGAACAGGTGGATTCATTAGATATGCCTTGATGTCTTCGAATGCCTTCTGGCAAGCATCGTCCCAAATAAACGATACGCCTTTCTTGTTTAGCTTCGAAAATGGTTGGCACTTCCCGGAAAGATTTGAAATGAATCTCCGGATATACGCCAAACGCCCTTGCAATCCTCTGAGTTCCCTTAGGTTCTTCGGGGGTTGCAATTCATTTATCGCCTTTACCTTGTCTGGGTCGATATGTATACCCTTGGTGGTAACGACGAATCCAAGGAATTTTCCGCTGGACATTCCGAGGAAGGATTTTGTGGGATTCATCTTCAATTGATGACTCCGCATGAGATCAAACATTGTCCTCAAGTCCTTGATGTGATCCTCTTTGCTGCGGCTTTTCACCACCAAATCATCAACGTAGCATTCAACTGTTTTCCTGAGGTGTTTCTGGAAAATCTTAGTCATTGCTCGTTGGTACGTGGCACCTGCATTCTTTAGACCAAACGGCATCACCGTGTAGCAGAAGATACCGAGGGGCGTTCTGAATGCCGTGTGCTTTTCGTCATCCGGGTGCATCTTGATTTGATTATACCCCGAAAAGCCGTCCATGAAGGACATTCTTTCGAATCCACATGTATTGTCAATAATGACATCTGTGATTGGGAGGGGAAAATCATCTTTTGGACATGCTTCGTTCAGATTCCTGAAGTCGATGCAAATCCTGATCTTGCCATTCTTCTTCATGACTGGAACGATATTGGCTAACCAGTCTGGATGTTGTTCTTCCCGGATAAATCCTGAGTCGATCAACTTTTTAACTTTAGCCTCGATGGCTTCCATGATCTGCGGACGAAACCGTCTTTGTTGTTGCTTGACAGGTTTAGCATCCGGCTTGATGTCGAGGCGATGCATTGCCACATTGGGATCGAGCCCTGGCATGTCTTCGTAGTTCCAGGCGAAGACGTCGATATACTCTCTGATCAAGGCAATTAATTCCTCCTTTTCATCTGATGGGAGACTACCACTGATGAATATGGGCTTTGGATTAGCTTCATCACCCATATTGATTTGGACTACCTCGTCTTCGGTGGGTGGCTCTCTCTGTTCGAACCTATCACCATATTGCATGTTCAGGTGATGAATCCATAGGTCCTCCCACGTTTGCATTTGATCGTCATCCTCCATTGTAGATGGATCAGCCGTAGTCATGTTCGACATTAAGGCCTTGAACATTTCTCCCAAACTTGTGTCGGAATCTTCAGCTGACGAATCTAGCAAGTACCGATCCTTGGCTTTGTTAGCAATTTGATCTATGATTTGCCAGCCACATTCGTCATCTGACGAGACGTAGCCTAAGCCCCTCTTGTGACGATAATAGCCCTCCGGTTTACCCTTTGGTACATATGCCGCTTTGACTGGGACACGGGAACCTCGATCGAAGTATAGACCTTCTCCGAGTGTGAAATCATATCCTTGTCTTTCCATGAGCTTGCGCGCTTCTGGACTGTACTTAGACAAATGTAAACCAGACTTGTCACCATCTTCATCCTCTCCTAGGAAATGATCTGGCACCGGAAAATTTTCTCCTTTACCGAAGATCACTTCTTTTTGTCCCCCTATTTTGACGGGAATAATCTGAGTTGTTCCGAAAGAGTGTTGGAGACGCTTCTTCATTACATACGACGATCGGAGCGGCATACATAATTCGGGATTATCGTACAATCCCTTTATCGCATCATCAAAAGACAAGGAGTACTCTAAACCATTATTTATTTCAAGCTCGGCAAGTTGCCAGTTACAACCGCCATCTGACGACTGTTCGTCGTCGAGATTGATTACAAAGGGTACAATGTCATTAAAAACAAAACCACCATTGTAATCGAATCCGGCTTCGGAATCAGCTTCTTCTCCGCTGTCCGTGCCTTGGATCGATGGTTCCGTATCGGATTCGTTTCCATAAAGGAGAGAATCTGTGAAGTAGTTCTCATACCCTTTGAATGGTTGTTTATCCACGACCACCGTCCTAACTCTTCCATCAGTGTCGACATATTTCAAACACTGATGTAGAGTGGAGGGAACTATAACATTACTATGGATCCAAGGCCGACCCAATAGTAAGTTATAGGATGTCTCAGCATCAATCACGTAGCACGTGACCTCCGTCTTTAAATCGCCCATTTGGCACTTTATCCGGATTTTACCCAAAGGTCTTGACCCGCTGGTGTTGAATCCGTATATGACTGTGCCTGTAGACGCCAACTTGCTGACTGGAATGCCAAGGCTGTGCATCAGTCGAAGTGGCATAATACTCACAGCGGAACCCGGATCTACTTGGATTCGGTTAACTTCGCTGGAGCCAATGTACCCGACGAAGTATAGGGGCCGATCATGATTTGAATTCTTCGTCTGCATGTCCTCTTTGGTAAAGGTGATGCAGGGAATGTTCTTGGCTGCCACGTTACATTATTGGGCTGACAGTTCCAGTTCCTCGGGTGCTGGTTTGACTCGAGTAAGGAACACCTCTGAATCGGCCAGGGCTTCTTGCAAGGCTTCTCTAGTTTCTTTAGATAGCCGCAGCAGTTCATAAAGTGTTATCCTTGCTGGAATGTTGGCTAGCTGAGCCATGATGTCGAAGACACGCGGATTTTTCGAACTTCCCGGTTTATCTCCTCCAATTGGACGACTGAAGCGAGACTGCTTCGGGTTCTGAACCTCTTGGGATCCTTTGTCTTTCTGTTTATCTGCCGGCTGTCGTCGAACATCTTCAGCCGGTTTGGGAATTGGGATCACCCCTATCTCTGTAAGAGTCCTGGCTGGTCCCTATTTTGTCACCCCTAGCTTAGCTGCTTGTTCATTATGTGACGGATAGTTGAAGTGGTATTGGTTCCCGCTTCTGGTGGTGAAGACTTCTTGTTCATCTTCAGAAAGTGGGAAAGTTGGGATTCCTTCGTCGTCTTTCCCTGGGATGGCGGAAACTCCGTAGCAAGACTTTCCTTTCCCTTTAGATTTCTTCGTGGATGACGATCCGGCCCATTGTTCATCTTCAATCAGGTCGGGGTGAACCCAAAGGATTTCGCCGTTCGGGGCTGTGTGTGGCACAAGTCCCTTTTGGCGCTGTCCGTGTGGATCATCATTCACCGTCTTCATCCCGACTTTGGTAACGCGCTTCGGGTCAAACCAAGCTGTAGGCACTGATCCAAAGCTGATTGACACCGCATTTGCTCCCACATTCTTGGCCGGTTTCGGAGTTATGACCCCTACGTCGATCAATGCTTGGATCTTATCCTTGAGATGGTAGCAAGACTTCGTTGGGTGGTGGACCGCTCTGTGGTACGCATAGTACTTCGGGTCCGTCACTTTAGTGGCTCCTTCATGATCCACAATCACCGGTAGCTGGATCTTGTTGTTCTCCAACAGATATTTGAAGATGCCGGGAACTTCGTCATCTTTGAAGGAGTAGACTTTGGGAAACCTCGGCTCCGAAGACTTTTGCTTCTGAGACCGCTGCTGCCAATGTGGCTGCGATTGCTGTGGAGCTCGTTGCTGCTGCTGCTGCTGTTGCTGAGGTTGCAATTGAAAGGTTTGGTTAGCATCAACAGCATTAACCTGAGCTTTACCTTTTCCCTTCTGATTGAAGTTCTGCTTCGGAGGATTTGTAGCCGGTTGGCCTCTCTCCGCCTTCTTCCTCCTGAGGAACCGCTCAGCTTGCTCGCCTCGGACCTTCAAGTCCTTCCATGTCTTGGATGGAGCTGTGCCCATTGCTTCCAAAACATCCAGTGAGAGGTTGTTGTGACAGGTCTGGAGAATGAACTCCTCGCTGATCGGGTCCCGGCAATTCATCGCCTTATTCCGAAACCTTTTGACGAAGACTTCGACCAATTCTCCGTCCTTCTGCTTCTCATCGAGCAACGATCCGATAGAGATCTCGGTATCATCGTCAAAGAAATTCGTAAGGAATTTGGTCTCCATGTCGTCCCAGCTGTTTATGCTTCCTGGCTTGAGGCGACGATACCAATCGAAGGCAGCTCCGCGAAGAGTGCCAACGAATGACCGTACCATCAGAGGCTCATTACCTGAGATGACTCCCAAGTGCGATTTGAAATAAATCAAATGCTGAGTTGGTGAACCCATCCCATTAAACGGCGTGAAGTTGATTAGACTAAACTTTGCCGGATATGGGATCGATTCCCACTCTCTTGGGTAAGGACAGGGAATGCCCGTCTTTTTAGTCTCTTGAGCAGAAATCAATGTATTGATTTTGCTTTCGAGGTTCTTAATTTTCAGGCTTTCACCTGCGTCTTCGCTAGCATTATCGTTACCACCCCCTGGGTTAATGGGAGGGTTATCGACGTTGCGAGCTTCATTTGTACCCTCATCTTCCAGGTTGTTCTGGTTAGGCTGACTTGGTTCCCCTTGTTGGTTCCTTAATGCTTGAAGCTGTTGGTCATGCATTTCTCTCATGTTCTGCATAGCCATTTGCATTTCGAACCGAAAGGTCTCCTGTTTTTTGGCCATGGCATCTTCAAGCATCTTGGCCACTTGCTCCGCGTTTATCATAAACGCCTCGCGGGGTTGTCCTTCACTGGACACTGTGTTATCAGACGCCACTGCTGAGCCAGCATCTGATTCTTCATCTCCCGAAGGTACTCTCGTTCGGATTCTACCATACGTCGCGCGAATGATAGCCCCGGATTGTAGACGAGTTACACGTCGGGATATTTCTTGAACCGCCTCGGGGTTATCATGAGCCGATGTTCCTGTGCTGGTCATGTTGGCGGTGACCCTTGAATGTTCACCGTCCTCGACCCTTGTTTTCCTTCGTTGGAAACGCCTATGCCTTGGCCTTGGCGCTCCGGTGCTAAGTCTTTCGAACACCGATACTCTTTCGGGGACTGCCTTAACACAATTGCATTCAGACAGTACCGCCCGAATGAGATTTGAACAAGGACATTGAGTCCCGAACCTCTGAGGGCTTCTCTTTCTGGATTTGCTCGTACCCGCAACACGATAGTACAGCTCGTCTGTTTGAAATTCGGAGCAACCTATCGTATGTGGGCACGATTTCTCAGGTATAATGTCATCATCCTCGGACGACAACATTTCCTTCTGAGGATTAATTGCCTTTTTCGGGCTCTCGAGAGTTATACGCCTCGAAACGCGTCTTCGTGGACGTGAATCTTCAGCGGAATCTTGCACTTGAATGCGCAAGGTTGTACGCTTGGGTGCCACAGTTTTCTCCAAGTGTTGAGGGTTGCGGCGACCCCCATCATGCTGCATTGTTTGGGGTTTCTTCATTGGCCCCAAGCGTTCTTGAATTGGAGTTTTACCTCGTTCCTTCGGAAGTGGACCGAGGCGCTCCAAAACTGATCTTTTCTTCTGGGACGGTCCCGCGGGATCTCCCAGGGTAGTTGCGGCAATCACCGGCTGTTTGGGTTGACTTGCCGGAGTTCGAACTTTCGGA
The DNA here is from genome assembly GCA_022839385.1 of Asparagus kiusianus. Lineage (NCBI taxonomy): Eukaryota > Viridiplantae > Streptophyta > Magnoliopsida > Asparagales > Asparagaceae > Asparagus > Asparagus kiusianus. The sequence goes on along the minus strand of BQKN01060539.1, from coordinate 1,547 downwards.
GGCTGCGAGTTTTGCTCCTTAGCCTGAACCGCTTCAGACTTTGGCCTCCAAACCTTGCGACTTGGTGGCGGCTTCTTGACCACCTCCTTCTGCAGCTTTCGACGGGCTTCTTCAGCTTTGGCCCGTGCTTGCGCCGATAACGCGCGGTGTTTGCGGATGCGCTCCTCCAAAGTTGAGCGATTCCGTTTGACACGGACCCACTCCATAGTTGATGGTTTAGAGGAACCACCCTGCATTTGCCGTTGAGGCTGCTTGCCTTGTTTGTTCTTCAGATCTGCATGATAACGGACCCCGTCAACCGACTCCATGGCCTTGGCGAATTGCTTCGCGAGGCGTTGACGCTGCCTCTGGCGGGCTCTCTTGGAGAGAGTCACCACGCCTTCAATGGCGGATTTGACCTTCTTTGAGGTCGGTAGGGCCTCACTCAACGCAGCTTCGGCGTCGATTGGGGTGAGGTCGTCGTTGGTGGCTTCAACTTCATCGCACCAACGCACCTTTCTCCTAGAGGAGAGCTTTTGGGACTTCTTGGACTTGGGGGAGGAGGTAGATCCGGACGAGGAGACGTATTCCTCGTATTTCTGTTGGTCGAATTCATACTCGACCTCCTCCACGACCGGGATCGAGATCCGCGGCTGCGACGCTCCAGCTTCGGCAGCGAAGCTGTTGGCTCCCACTGTGGTCGCCAGATTGTTCGCGTGGAAAATCGTGTTCTTCTTCATTGAGGATTCCATTACAAACTTTGAAAACAACTTTATGCGTTTTACAAATATCCGGTCTTTTTATAAGAGCCGGTTACAATGGAGATCGAAATAAAGAAAGAAACAAAAAATTACAACTTTCCTTTGAACAGATCGCGAGCTCCTGTTTTGCGGTCGCTCGCGTTGTGGGGTTCTTTGCCTGCGCCGGGGTTGATTACCGTTGACCACCGCGAGATCTGGATCCAAGCAGATCTACAACGTATTACGGGTATTATCCCACCAAGGAGATAATAGCCGGGAGGGATCGTTTCGCCAAGGAAACGACCGCTCGAATCTCGGGATCTAAGAACCAAGCTTAGATCCGGAGTAGAACGATGTAGATCTGAGGATTAGCTTCTTCGAACTCCTGCCTTGTTTGTCGCGGGTGCTCGCCGAAAACTGAATCCGAGGGTCCAAGCTTCAAGCCTTCACAATTCCGAGTTGAGATGACAATCCGGCAGAGTTTCGGCTCTTTAGAAGTTCAACCAAAAGTCCTCTCAAATGAACGAGTGCCAGGCCTATTTATAGGCACTCAAAACTGTGCCTTTGGCACAAAACAGCGCCTAGCCACCTCTGGGTGGCTCGGCCATAGCCGAGCCACCCTGAGGTGGCTCGGCCTTGGCCGAGCCACCCTGAGGTGGCTCGGCCACCGAGCCACCCTAGGGTGGCTCGGCTTGGGCCGAGCCACCTTAGGGTGGTTCGGTTCGGGCCGAGTTCCCCCAGGTGCGCTGGTTCCGTCGTTTTCCGTTGTTTCCGATTTTTTTGTCCGTTGTTCGGCTGTTTTGTTGATTTGTTGACTTGATTCCTGAT
>BQKN01060537.1:0-32036 GCA_022839385.1 Asparagus kiusianus | reverse complement strand
CGATCGATTTGTGGACCTCTCGTTCTTTGGACGAATCGAGAGGGGAATTTGGCTTTGGTCCTAACTGTAGTAAGGTTTGACCAAGTGGGAATTGTGTGGTAGAGACTATGAGTAGTCAAACACCACTGAAAGTTTTGTGAGGGAGAATTGATCACACTAGGTGATCAGATTTCATCTCAGCAAAAGAGAATTAGATTCTGTCAAACAAGAACATTCGGACTTCGAACATGGCTTTCTTGTTCATCAGTGACCGGGTTATCCCTAAGAATACCCCGCTGTGGTATTCTTCCGGGAACTTCCTGGTACCTCAATTCTTCTGAGAATACTAAGGACAGTATCTCTTCAGAAATTTGTCATTTATTGGCATCATGAGCCGGTCACCATCTTTGGTGACCAGGCGCGGTGTGCACCGTTTGAGTAAACTGTTTCTACTACGAACGGTCCTTCCGCTTTGGGTTCAAAAAGTAGTATTGGCATCGGGTTATCCTTAAGAATATTACGTATAATATTCTCCAGGAACTTCCCGTTAGATACAAAGGAACAGTTTATACTCATATTCCCGTTGGAGTCTTGAAAGAAGCAGTTTATACTCATATACTTTTTCGGAGTGTTGCTGGTTGCTCTCATTCGGTTTGTTCTGCGATTGAGACGCCGGCTTCAATCAAGGTTTGGATGCTTTTCTTTAAAGCAAAACAGCCTTTGGTGGGATGAAGAATCCTCCTGTGGTACCCACAATATTTTGGGTCTGAAATCTGGTTGGCTTCCTCCTGATCTTTGATAGGTGGGAGCTTGATTTTGTCATTTTCCAGAAGATATTCAAGGATGTCTGGAACATCATCGTCCTTGAAGGAGTATCGTTCCCGTAGCAGTCGCCGCCATGACTGATTAAAATCAGCTGACCTGGGCCTGAACTCCGGTTGACTTCCCTCAGCTTTCTTTCTTTTGGGATAACGCCTGACGGGGGAGGTGACAGATTCGACCTCCCTCTGGTTCTCTTCACTTCTCGCCCAATGATGTTGAGAAGAAGGAATTGAGCCACCCCCAGCGTCATCGAAAGGCGAGGTCACACCACCCCCAGTGTTACCGAGGGGCGAGGTCATACCACCCCCAGTGTTACCGAGGGGTGAGGTCATACCACCCCCAGTGTTACCGAGGGGTGAATCAGTCTTGATGACCATATCTAGATTCGGACCGTTGTCACTTGTCCTATTTGGAATAGGCGTGATTGGCATAGTGTAACAACTAGACTCCAATTGACGTTCTTGAACCTGCAACTCTTTTATTTGTTGCATGGCCGCCTCCATCTTAGCGTCGAATTCTTCTTTCTGCTTGATTAGCGCTTCTTGAACAATTTGAGTGAGTTGGTCAGGAGTGATGGTGAACGCCTCTCTCGTGCCTTTTGAAAGCTGTGATAACTCTTGTAGAGTTACTTTCACTGGGATGTTAGCCAACTGGGTCATAACATCGAAGTGGTATGAATTATCTAAATTTCCCGGTTTATCTCCTCCAATCTGCTGATTGACTTGAGACTGCATCGGGTTTTGAACATCTTGGTGCAGGGGCTCCTGATGGGTCTTCTCAACAGACGTGGGGATAGTTGTAATCGTTCCCGCCCCAGCCAGTCGACCGTACTCGTTTCCGTCTCTGGTGGCGAGGACTGGTTCCTCTTGGTGGATGGTCAGCGTTGCGACTTGTTGGTCGTGCATCTCCCTCACTTGTTGCACGGCCATTTCCGTTTCAAACCTGGGACCCTCTTTTCGCTTAGCCAGGGCCTCCTCAAGCAGCTTATTTACATATTTGGCCCTAATCACGAGCGATTCATAAGGTTGCCCCATGTCATCAGACGCTACTGCCGAGCAAGAGTCTGAATCAGTATCCGTCTCCTCTTCTTCTAAAGAAAGCTTCTTTGGCGCCCTCCGGTAATCCTTCTGGCTAATGGCTCCCGATCGTAACCGCGTCATGTATGGGGATGCCCTGGCAGGTTGATTCGGGCTGAAGTATTGGGATGATCCTTCTTTGAATTTCTTCGTGTCCTGCACATACCATTTTCGGGGTTTTTCCACACCCCCAGCTCTATAGTACAGCTCGTCAGTTTGGTAACTGGAGCAACCTATAGAGCGTTGGCATGTGTTCCCCGGTTTGTCTCTCCCAATCGGATGATTAAATCGAGACTGTCTCGGGTTCTGAGCTTCTTGACGTACAGGCTCTTTTCCCTTTTCCTTCTGTGGGATCTTCTCCGTAGCCACCGCAGGTGTTGGGGGAATTGCCGAAATTCCCAACTCCGCCAATGTCTTGGAAGTTGGGGTTCTGGTACCCAACTGCTCGGAAGCATCCGGATACTTGAAGTGATATTCGTTCCCGCTTCGGGTTGCAAAAGCTTCTTGCTCGTCTTCAGAAAGCGGGAAGGTCGGAATTCTGTCGTCATCCACCCCCGGTATAGCAGAAGCACCGTAGCATGATTTGCCTTTCCTCTTCGATTTCTTCTTGCTCTTGGTGGAAGAGGTCGTGGCCCACTGTTCATCTGCGATCAAGTCCGGATGAACCCACAAGATTTCGCCATTTGGGGTTGTGTGCGGCACAAGCCCTTTCTGACGCTGCTGGTGCGGATTATCGTTCACCGTCTTCACCGCTGCCTTGATCACCGACTCGTGTTGGAACCAACTCGAGGGAACAGATCCAAAGCTAATGGACACGGTATTTGCACCCACCTTCTTCTCTTTGGGCTGCTTCATAGTGATGACCCCAACATCGATCAGGGCCTGAATCTTATCTTTGAGAGCGTAGCATACCTTGGTAGGATGGTGCACCGCTCGGTGGAATGCGCAGTATTTCGGATCGTTGACCCTCTTGGCATCCTCTTGATCCTGAATCGGCGGCAGCTTGATCTTGTTATTCTCGACCAAATACTTGAAGATACCGGGGATTTCATCCTCTTTGAACGAGTAGACTTTTGGGAACCTCGGCTCCCCAACCTTTTGCTTCTGGGGCTGTTGCTGCCACCTGGGTTGTTGAGGCGCCCTCTGTTGTTGCTGTTGCGGCTGCTGTGGCTGTTGCGGCTGCTGCGGCTGTGCTTGCACCTCAAAGACTTGATTTGCGACCACCGCATTCGCATGCGCCTTCCCTTTACCCTTGGGGGTAAAATTTGGTTGCGGGGCACTATTGGGTATTTGTCCCCTTTCTGCCTTTTTCCTCTTGAGGAATCGTTCAGCTCGCTCTCCACGCATCTTCAAATCCTTCCAAGTTTTAGATGGCGCCATTCCCATAGCTTCAAGGATGTCGAGCGTCAAATTGTTGTGGCAAGTCTCAAGGATGAAATCCTCGCTGACCGGATCCCTGCAATTCATAGCTTTGTTCCGGAATCTTTTCACGAAGTTTTCAACCGTCTCGCCATTCTTTTGCTTTTTATCGAACAGCGTGCCGATTGAAACTTCGGTATCATCATCAAAGAAATTGGTTAAGAACATGTCCTCCATGTCATCCCAGCCATTGATGCTTCCAGGCTTGAGACGGCGATACTAATCGAAGGCAGCTCCGCGAAGAGTGCCGACGAATGACCGCACCATGAGGGGCTCATTTCCGGAAATGATTCCTAAATGAGACTTGAAGTAGATTAAATGCTGGGTAGGGGAACCCTTCCCATCAAACGGCGTAAAGTTAATCAGATTAAACTTTGCCGGATATGGGATCGATTCCCACTCCCTTGGATAGGGGCAGGGTATACCAGACCTTTTTACCTCTTGAGCACTCATCAACGCATTGATTTTGCTCTCCAGGTCTTTCATCTTCCTGTCCTCACTTGTCTCGGTCTTCGAGTGGCTTCGAGGTGAGGTGACATGGTCCTCTTTTGCATTATCCTCTGTAGGACCACCCCCAGTGCTGGTGTTGACAGGAGGGACGTTAACATTATCCCCTTCCCGTTCATGCTCCTCTGGATTGCGTTGACTCGGTTCTCCTTGGTGAACCGTCATTGCCGCGATCTGTTGGTCGTGCATCTCCCTCATCCGCTGCATGGCCATCTCCATTTCAAATTTGAAGCTCTCCTTCTGCTTGGCTAGGGCTTCTTCAAGTATCTTCGACACTTGTTCGGCGCTGATCATGAGCGATTCATAAGGTTGGCCCGCACTTGAAGTTGTGTCGTCGGATGCGACGGCGGAGCAGGTATCAGAATCAGCATCTGATTCTTCTTCTTCTAGGGAAAGTCCCTTATGTACTCTTGGGTAATTCTTTCGTTTGATGGTTCCCGACCGTAACCACGTCATACATCGGGATGCCTCGGCAAGCTGATCCAAGTTGAGACGTGGTGTTGATCCCCCTCTGCCGGTCATGTTGACTGACACTTTCGAGTATTCATCCTCTCGGCGGAGCGGTTTCTTCTTGTGGAAACGCTTCGGCTTGGAGAGTCTCTCGAACACCGAGATTCTTATTGGGGTCTGAGCACAGCAACACTCGGACAGCACTGTCTTGATAATGTTGGCACACGGGCAGCGGGACTCCATATCCTGCATGTATCTCTTTTGAGATTTTCCCACACCCCCGGCCCTGTAGTACAGCTCATCAGCTTGATAGCTGGAGCAACCTACAGAGTGTTGGTAGGTGTCCCTTGGTATAACACGCTCATCCTCAGATGAGTGTGTTTCTCCTTGGGAATGCAAAACATGGTTAGATTTTTCAAGAGTGGCCCGTTCAATTTTACGCTTTTGGGAGCGTAGAAATCGAACGGGCTCTTTTAGTTCGACTCGCAACTCAGTGCGGTCGGTGATGGGGGCTTTCCCTTTTTCATCTTTCTTGGGGGGATTGATTCGACCCCCGGTCTGGTTTTTAACTTGGGGACCTTTCAATGGTCCCAGCCGTTCTTTGACGGGTATTCTTCCTCGGTTCTCCGGTAAGGGACCGAGGCGACTCGTCAAAGGAACCTGGGATCTTGAATGATCCCCTTTTTTACCTGGCCCTGTTGAGGGTGCCGGTACAGGAGGAGTAGGCTCTGATTTGGTTGAACTCCGGGCGATAATCTTGCCCTTCTTTGCTGGAGGAGTTGGTGTCGATTTAGGAACCCACACCAATTTGCCTTTGGACGGTGTCTTGACCACCGTTTCTTGCTGCATCTCCTCTGCCTTCTTCAGGAGGAGCCGGGCATGTGCGAGTAGGGTGCGGCGCTTCTTGATTCGCTCCTCGAGCGTGGAGCGGTTCCTCTTGACGCGGATCCACTCACTTGCTTCTGTTTTGGAGGGGAGGTTGATTGCTTGCCGTTGCTCTTGTCGCTGCCTCGACTTCAGATCCTCTGCATAGCGCACTCCATCTTTCGACTCCTTAGCCCTGGCGAGCTGTTGAGCGAGGCGTTAGCGGCGTCTTTGGATCGCCCTTTTTGATGGAGTTGGAGCAGCATCACCCATTGCCTTTGGTGCTGTTAGATCTACGTTCTTGACCACACTGATCGACGCAAGGCCGTTGTGTGGTGCAAGTGTAGCAGCAGCGACGGCGGGGTCTTGAATTGAGGAGTTGGAGATCCCGCAAGCCCTTTTTGGAGATGGGTTCTTCCTGCGCTGGTGCGGAGAGGCAGATCTGGAGGAGGAGGAGGAGAGGTACTCTTCATACTTCTGCTGGTCGAATTCGTACTCGACCTCTTCATTCACCCGGATCTTGAAGGCCGGTTGCGTCACTCCGATCTCGGCAGCGTGATCGGTGGCTCCCACTGTGGTCGCCAGCTTGTTTCCGGTAAAAGTTGCTGTTTTCATTGATGTTCTCTTTTTCGAGATCTGTTACAACTTCGATCGTTACAACAGTATAAAATGAAAACAAAGGGGTTACAACTTAAACGAAAATAAACACGAGAGCCCGGTTTGGTACGGTCTCGCTTGCGTGGGTTGTTGGCCTGTGACGGGGACGTCGATATCCGTGGACCGCCGACTCTTTAAGATCCTTCCGGGAAAATCCGGCAGAGCTTCGTCTATCCGCGTGGGATATAGAAGCAGAACTTCGTCGATCTGCGTGAGATCTAGAAGCGTAAAGTGTATATCTCGGCTAAAATGAGATAATAGCTCTTCTCAGTGTCGCCTGCGAAGGGCAACACCAAGGAACAGAAGGGGGGTGAATGAATAAAAAGATGAAGACCTTTCGCTCCTCGATCCGGCAGGGCTTCGTCGCTCTCCTGCAGACTCTGACTCCTCACTCCGGCAGGGCTTCGCCGCTCTCTTGCAGAACAATCCTTGGCTAAGATAATTCAGCCTTGAATTGAGTGCAAAATCAAGAGCCCCTCACAAAGGAGGCCAAGGGGGCTATTTATAGCCAAAAGGAGAGGGGGGGCTGATGTGAGACACCCCCTAGGGGGTGTCTTGGCTTTGCCAAGACGCCTCTTGGGTGTCCCGGGCCTGCCGAGGCCCATTTGGGTGTCCCAACGCAGTCCGAGGTCCTGTCGTTGTCCTGCTGTTGTCCCGCCGTTGACTCGCTGTTGACTTTTCGTCCGAACTCGGATTTGAGTGATTTCGGATGCGTTGGAATCGTGACGGCGAGCTCTATAGGCCCCAATGGTTGGATTATCCGTGGGGTGATCGGGGCATAGCGGGCGTTGGTCCAATTGCGGTGATCGCGGGGTTTTCGGTCAACCCGTATCTTCGTGATTCTGACATTCTGTCGGCTCACGTAATCCGTCGGTTTGCTTCAGTCGCTCACCGGCGTCATTTGAGCTCTTGTGAACTGGGTCGTCCAATCGTCGATCGTTAACACCGTGCTGTGAGTGGGGACCTATCGGCAATTTTCGATGCCTACAAACGTTGTGAGAGGCGATGATTCAGATGATTCAAGCCTTTCTCTACTGATTATTCCGGATGTGAACCACTTAGATGCATCAGATTAGATGCTTAATTCTAGCGCTACTTATCATGTTACTCTAGGCGAGATTGGTTTGCATCATTTGAGAGACTCGATGAGGGTGTTATTATCATAGAAAATGATTAATCATATGGCATTTGTGGGATAGGTACCATGAGGATTTAGATGCACAATAGAGTAGTCTGTGAATTGAAGAAGGTGAGATTCATTCCTCAGCTGAAGAAGAATCTTATCTTAGTTGGAGCTTTGGAAGCAAAGGGATTGAAGGCGACCTTTGAGGATGCTGTAGAAAAAGTTACTAACGGATTTTTGATGGTGGTGAAGGTAGTTCGCAGTTGAAACTTATATTATCTTAAGGGGAGCACCGAGATTGGTCAGGTAGCTTCAACTATTTTATAGGAGGATATGAGCAGATTTTGACACTACAGGTTAGGGCACATAGGAGAGAAGTTACTGCAGGCTCTTTGCAAGCAGGGACTATTGAAGGGAGCCAAAAGTGGAAAGGTTGAGTTATGTGAGCACTATATACTTAGTAAGAAGACAAATGTGAAGTTCGGGACTTCCATTCATGGGACAATGGGCATCCTGGATTACGTGCACACAGTTGCTTAGAGTCCCACCAAGACTGCATCACTTGGTGGTCGACATTGGTTCGTCACATTCATTAATGACTTTTCTAGGCGTTATTGGATGTACACCATGGCAAAGAAGAGTAAAGTCTTAGATATATTTGTGGAGTGGAAGAAGAGGTTGGAACTGCAGATTGGGAGAAAGATCAAGACGTTGCCATCCAACAACGGTAGTAAGTACACATCAGACCCCTTTTAGCAGCTATGTCGAGACGAGGGCATAGAGAGACACTTCACAGTTAGTCATACACCACAATAGAATAGGGTGACAGAAATGTTAAATCGGTCTTTGTTAGGAAAGATCTGATGTTTGTTAGTGCATAATGGTTTGGAGAAGATCTTTTAGGTTGAGACACTTTCATATGCGAGCCACCTCATTAATAGGCTGCCTTCATCTGCGATTGAGGGGAAGACCCCTATAAAGATGTGGTCGGAAGAGCCAGCACATGACTATGACCAGCTCAAGGTATTTAGGTATCCTGCATACTATCATGTTAAGACTGATAAGTTGGAACCTCAAGCTAGGAATACCATATTTGTAGGATTCAAACGTGGTGTCAAAGGATACAAGCTATGGGGTCCAGTTGATAGGAAGATTGTGCTGAGTAGAGATGTTATGTTCGATGAGGCTTCTATCTTGAAGCTTTCTAGCTCTCATCAGGTGAAGAGCGACCTGACAGAGGAGACATTATAGGTGGTGGAGATCAATGCTGCTCTACATCGTCTAGATGGTACAGTATCCATTAGAGTGCCGACTGAGGTGATGCCAGGCGAGCATGACAACAACGAGGAGGATACGGGTACAAATGTGCAGAATTAGGGACCGACGGTTTAGGTTTAGGATTCTATTATGGTTCAGAGATAGAGGAGAGACATACGGATGCCAGCATGGTATACCGACACAGTAGTTGCACATGTATTTTCGGTAGAGAGTATCAATTAGTTGATGCCTACTATATTCAGAGAGGCCGAGCAGAATTCGGAGGTTGATTTGTGACAGGTAGCTATGCAGGAGGAAATGAAGTCTCTTCACAAGAATAATACATGGGAGCTTGCTAAGCTTCCAAAGGGGCAGAAGGAAATTGGTGGTAAATGGATATACATGAAGAAGGAGGGCATTGAAGGCACTCTAGTAAGGTTCAAGGCTAGGTTGGTTGCGAAGGGCTATGCACACGAGGAAGGTATTGATTATAATGAGGTTTTCTCTCTAGTTGTAAAGTACTCTTTGATTTAGATTTTGCTAGCTTTGGTTGCATAGTATGGATTAAAGTTAGATCAGTTGGATGTAAAGACGATATTTCTTCATGGTGATCTTCATGAAGAAATATATATGACTCAGCCATTCGGATTCCGAGCTGTATGGAAGGATAAATTAAATTATAGGTTGAAGAAATCACTATACGGGTTGAAGCAGTCTCCTCGACAGTGGTATAGGTGATTCGATGGATTTATGATTGGTCATTTATACACTCGGAGCCAGTTTGATCCTTGCGTGTATTTTCGCAAGTTGAAAGGAGGTACGTATATCTATTTGTTGTTTTATGTTGATGACATATTGGTTGTCACTATTTCCATGATACAAGTCACTGAACGAGCACCCTTCATCGTAGAATTATACAAGAGTGTGTTGCGAAGAAGACAAAAGAAAACACACAAAGAATTGAGTTGGTCGAAGGAAAATACATTCTCTAAATTATGAGAAATAATAGATTACAAATCTCTCTCTCACAATCTCTCTAGATCAAAGAATAATCTTCCTGATCTTGTTTCTGAATATAATCTGGTTAGAAAACCCTAGAAAAATCATATTTTAATATGTATCAAACACAAAATCTAAAGCGAACAGGAAACTGGAAGTCTGGCCTAGCCCGACTCGCGGTCGACTATGGCTAACGATCAAAACCCAAATCGCCTATAGGGTTTTAGGGGTAGACGTAGAGTTTGTCACGGTTAACCACGAAAAGTCCAGAGACTTTCCCTGAGCTGTGCATGTTCGCGATCGACCGCGGCGTCATGTGCGGCTGACCGCTGGAAGTCTAAAATATTTCCTACAGCTTTCTTATACTCTTCGATATTGCCGCCTTCAACGACTTCTTCCACATCTCTATTCTCAAGATGTCATGAGAATCATCTATCCTCAAGCTTCCATGAGATTCACTAAGCTCCCGAAGTAAGGAAGAAGATACACCCGTATCATGGCTCCCTCCTTTAGGAACTTGAAATCTCGTTCAAGTTAGAACTAAAGCTAAGGGAACTCGCGAGTGCCTCTTTCTCTGTTGAACCAGGCTTTGCTAGAAACCTGACATTGACGTCGGATCAAAAATGACTCATTCCTCCCGCATCTCGTCGTAGTCACTTTTCATTCTAAAATGCAATCTTCTTTGAGCGGTTCTTCTCTATCAAACCACAAATCATCAACATGCGGTAAGATCATCTTGTCATTACCTTCATCATCTAATAATGGAGGCTTAAACAACTTCAAATACTCGGCATTGACCACTAAATACATGCCTAGGTAAGGTGGCAAATCCAGCTTGAAGGCGTTGTCACCGATTTGATCAAGAATCCAAAACGGACCATATCGTATAGGCTTCAACTTCTTCCCTTCTCCCTTTAGCCGCTCATTACTCAACTTCAGCCACACCATATCACATAAACCAAAATTACAAGGAACTCGATGTTGATCATGTTTCGTCTTGTACTTAGCCTGTGATTTCTTCAACTGTGCTTCCATTGTGACATGAATATATGCTATCTTCTCTAGATACCGCTGAGCTCATTGTCTTTCACTTCCTTCCTTACCGTCGGTCGTAGCTTCACTAGAAAACACAAGATCAAATGGACTCGAAGATAAAAACCCATAACAAGTCTCAAACGGTGACTTCCTCAAAGTCCTATGAATAGCCCGATTAAATGCAAACTGAAGATATGGTAAGCTCTCATCCCAAGTCTTAGGATGCTTGGAATTGTATCCTCTCAACATTTGTATCACAGTCCGATTAACTACCTCTGTTTATCCGTCTGTTTATGGATGAAAGGTCGTGCTTTTTTTTCAATCTAGTATCCATCAAGATCTATAAAGAATCCCAAAAGTGCCTGAGAAACCGGCTATCTCGATCCGAAATAATCGTATTCGGTAACCCAAAGTGCTTTCACACATGCTCAAAGAATAATTGTGCTACACCCGCTTCCTTCACAATCTTCTTACAAGGAATCAAGATCATCATCTTGCTAAACCGGTCCACCCACAATGAACAAATAATCATGCTTGCGCTTGCTCGTCGGCAATCCTCCTAAGAAATTCATAGAAATACTCTCCTACGGTCTCGAAGGTACCGATAATGGTAGATACAATCCCCGTTTCCTATTAGAATGCTTCGATATGCAACATAGCTTACACCGTCCAACATTCTTAGTAACGTCCTCTAACATTTTTGGACAAAAGACATAGTGTCGTATATTGAGAAGTGTCTTCTGTATCCTAAAATGACCTTACACACGTGATATATGTGCTTCTCGGATCCACTATAATTGGTCGCCATCCTCCGAAATGCAAAGCAACGTACCACGATACAACAAACCATCTTCACTAATCTCATACTCCCCCCTTCGACTAGCCTTCGCCTGCTCGAACACACTACTGAAGTCTCTGCTGGATGTATACATCTATACATACTTCAAAGGAACCAAGGGCTGAATGCGTGTCGCCACCAAGAGATCCCTCATGGGTGGATGAGATAACATATCGACTAACTTATTCATCGTTCCCTTCTTGTACCTAATGATGATGTTGAACGCCATCAAATAGGACATCCACTCCGTGTGCCATACCTGATGTAGCTTCATATGGGCATGTAAAAACTCCAATGGTTGGTGGTCTGAGTGCACAACCACCTCCTTTCCCAACAAATACACCTGTCAATTCTTGATTGCCTGATAAAGTGCATAAAACTCCTTGTCATAGGTGGGGTAGTTTTGAATAGCATCCATGAACATCTCTAAATGGTACTCCACCAGCTTCCCATACTGTATCAACACAGCGCCCATAGCATAACTAGAAGCATCGGTCTCTCCCTCGAAGGTCCTCTGCAAGTTTAGCAATACTAATACCGGTGCCTCTGAGATTTTCCTCTTTAGTAACTGAAAAGCTTCTTCATGCGTCCTCACCCACTTGAACTGAACCTTTGCCTTCGTAAGGCCATGCAAAGGTGCCGCATAAATCAAAAAATGCCAAATAAACTTGCGTAAATACTAGCAAGCTCCCATGAAGCTTCTCACCTCCGTCACTGTCCTAGGTGTCGGCCACTTCGTGATCACCGCCACCTTACTTGGATCTATCTTCTACTGGCCCTTCCCCATGATGAAGCCGAGATACACCAACTCGTCCTTTCCAAATTCACACTTCTTCCCATTGAGCTTCAGCTGCCCGTTCTGCAGCACTTCAAACACATTCTCGACATAAACAAGATGCTCCTCCTAGGTCCTATTGTACACCAAGATATCATCGAGGTAAACTATCATAAAATCCTCTATAAAGGGTCACAACAAATCATTCATGAGTCTCATAAAGGTAGCCGAAGCGTTGCACAATCCACACGGCATCACCAACCACTCGAACAGGCCCTGCTTGGTCTTGAACGCAGTCTTTCAAGTGTCATCCTCCCGAATCCTCACCTGATGGTAACCAAACTTTAAATACAACTTCGTGAAGAACCTTGCTCCCTCCAATTGGTCCATAAGATCATCAATCCGAGGTAATGGGTAGCGATTCTTGATGGTTATCTTGTTGAGCACCCGGTAATCCATGCACATGCGCCAGCCTCTATCCATTTTGGGTACCAATAATACTGGTGACTCGCAGGTGAACAACTCGACACAATCACTCCTGCCTCCAAAAGCTCCTGAACCTACCTCTTGATCTCCTCAAACTCCTCTACAGAAATACGGTATAGACCTATATTCGGCAAGAAACTCTCGTCGGTCAACATAATCTCACGCTCCACACCCCGTCGTGGTAGTAGTCCTGAGATCTCCAAAACCAAGTCAGCGTACTTAGCCTTCAACCTGTCAAGATCTCCCTCCTGAAGCTTTCTCAAGGTAGTCAAGCACACCCTACTCTCCTCATAAGGACTAATGAATAACAATACAAACTTTTTGCTCACATTCACTAGCCTCTTTGCTTGAGTCACCGTCACCGGACTTGTCTCTTGTGGAAGAGATGCCGAACAAAATATGAATTGATCGCCATCCTTGGTGAACGTATACTTCTGGGCCTGCCTATCGTAGACCGCATACCTATTCCATAAATATGTATTGCTCACTATCACTTGGCAAATATCCAACGGAACGACATTACATGTGACCTCATCAATATACCGGATATTTGACTGTCTTCAATCCCAGCTTCTGAACCAAGGCTTCAGATATCAAATTCTTCTGGCTCCCTGGATCCACTATTACATCAACCAAGCTAGTCTTGACCTCAACTTCAAAACAAAGAGTTGTTCGCTCGGGTCTTCGTCCTCTGTCATGGCATGCTTCCCCACCATAAGGTTAAGACTGCTATTAGGTTCTGTCATCCCAAGAACTTCCTTTGGTCCTTACGCTACCACGTATGCCTTCTTCTCCTCATTTTTCTTCAGCCCCTTCGGGTTTAGATGAGGGTACTTCTCCTAGCAACAATCAGCTACGTGTCTCGTTTGTTTGTAGTGATTGCATGTCAATCCTGTCTTCCTTGAATCACCCTTCTTCTTCTCTTTCTTCAGTTGAGAGCCACTAGACTTGCCTCCCGTTTGTTTGGAGTCCCTCTTCATCTTGTTGCCTTTCTTTTGCTTACCCTCAATGGCAATAGCCTTCACACTCGCTTCTGCAATGGACTCGACTGTGAATAGCTTTATCTCCTTTCGGATATATTCATTCAAACCCACCATATACTTTATAAAAGTGGAATATTCCTCCATCGCGATGTTGAGGACCATCGCTTGCTGCTGGAATTCCATTGTATACTCTTGAACTATCTGGTTGAACCTTTAGCGTAATCCGTACCACTAGTAACAACGCTCCTCGAAGAACCCTACTAGATAGAACTGCTTCCTTAGTAGTTCCTTGAACTTGTTCCACGACACTGCCTTCCTTTCCTTCTTGCAATAAGATTTCCACCATGTCAATGCATGCCCTAAAAGTTTCAAAGTCGTGAACACGAGTTTCTCCTTAGATGAATATCCGTAGAGGGTAAAATATGTCTCCATCCGCTAGATCCATTCGTCGATCCTCTCAACGTTGACACTCTCATCATAAATAGGAATCTCTACCTTAAAGTCTATCTTCAAATTCTGGTAAGAATCCATACCCCCTTGATACGGAGTAGTCTTGACAATCTCGACCTCCTCTTCAGAATCAATTTCCTCGCCTTCACCATCGAACTCTACAAGTTTCTTCTTTCCTTTTGAAGAAGATTCCTCCTTTTTTTCCTTTCTTTAGAAAAGATTGACGAGGTGGGTAAGAGTCGAACTTATTGCCTCCATCTGTTTCTCTAATGCATCTAGTCTTGCCAAACTATCCCCTTCAGTCATCTTCTTCTTCCTTAATCTCTAAACTCCTTCTAAAGAAATAAGGATCTCGTCAAGCTTTTTGTATTGCGATTGAGTAAGGACCATATATAGGATCCCCCCTTCACAGGATCTAATCACTCTGATACCAACTTGATATGAGTCGTTGAACGAGCACCCTTGATCGTGGAATTATCAAGAGTGGGTTACGAACAAGATAAAAGAAAACACACACAGAATTGAGTTGGTCAAAGGAAAATACTTTCTCTAGATTATGAGAAATAAAAGATTACAAATCTCTCTCACACAATCTCTCTAGATCAAAGAAAAATCTTCATGATCTCATTTCTGAATACAATTTGGTTAGAAAACCCTAGAAAACTCGTGTTTTAATATGTATCAAATACAAAACCTAAAGCGAATAGGAAATTGGAAGTCTGGCCCAGCCCGACTCGCGGTTGACCGCAGAATCTATAGTGATCGATCATGGCAAATGACCGAAACCAAAATTGCTTATAGGGTTTTAGCGGTCGACCGTAGAGTTCATCGCGGTCGACCATGAAAAGTCCAGAGATTTTCCCTGATATGTGCACATTCGCGGTTGACCACGGCGTCATGTGTGGTCGACCGCTGGAAGTCCAAAATGTTTCCTGTAACTTTTCTATACTCTTCGACGTTACCACCTTCAACGACTTTGTCCACATCTCTATTCTCAAGATACCATGAGAATCATTTATCCTCAAGTTTCCATGAGAATCTTTAAGCTCCCGAAGTAAGGAAGAAGATACACTCGTATCATTCCAGGTCTGCTATAGATGAGTTGAAGGCACATCTTTTAAAGGAGTTTAAGATGAAAGATTTGGATGAGGCAAAGCGTGTTTTGGGGATGGAGATCGGTAGAAACAAAGAGAATAGAAGAATTTGTTTGATGCAGGTATCTTATTTAAAGAAGTTTCTATAGCGGTTTAATGTTAACATTGATACAAAGCCAGTCAGTATAACCTTTGAGAGCCCATTTAAAGGTTTTAGCTAAGCTTTCACCAAACACAGTTCAAGATAGAGAGTTAATGTCAAAGACTCCATATGTGAGCGTAGTTAGGAGCTTGATGTACGCGATGGTATGTACGAGGCCGGATTTGTCACAGGTGGTAAGCATGGTTTCGAGATACGTTCATGATCCAGGAGTTGGTCATTGGGACACCGTGAGATGGATTTTGAGGTACATTCGTGGTACCCTCAATTTTGGTTTAGTTTTTGAGCGGGACACTAGAGCTAGGCAGTTGTGCATTGGCTATATTGATTCGGATTATGCCGGGGATTTTGATAAGCGTCGGTCTACGACGGGGTATGTGTTCACTTTGACCCGTATGCCGGTGTGTTAGAGATGCACATTCAGTCTACGGTGGCTTTGTCGATGATGGAGGCAGAGTACATGGTAATTACAGAGGCTGTGAAGGAGGCTATTTAGCTTTAGGGACTTTTGGAGAAACTTGGTATTTCACAGCGGTCCGTCACCATTCATTGTGATAGCATGAGTGCTATTTATTTGGCAAAGAATTAGGTTTTTCATGCGAGGACGAAGCACATTAACGTTCGTTATCACTTCGTTCGAGATGTTCTTGAATATGGCAATGTGGAGATTGTGAAGGTCCACTGGACGCAACAAATATGTTAAATGCACAGATGCATCAAAAGTTTAAATGGATTCAATCGAAAAGGATTTTGGTGGTCCCACCGTTAATTAGTCTGATCAATGGGGGATTTTGTGGTGGAAGACTGTGAGTCATCAAACACCAATGGGAGTTTTGTGAGGGAAGATTGACCCGACAAAGTGATCTAATCTCATCTCAGCAACGGAGTGTTCAGAAATCACAGTGGGGATTTAGTGTTTATCACTTCATTTGTAATGATCGGGTTATCCCTAAGAAAGTTACATTTAGCATTCTTCCGGGAACTTTCCATTACATGAATCATCCACCCCCAGCTTCCCTTGCGAAACTGGGTTTGACATTATAATCAGTTACATGACCAGGTTATCCTTAAGAATATTACATATAAAAATTCTTTAGGAACTTCCCATCAACGGTAGGAAACAGTTTAGACTCATATACCTATTGGAGTATCGAGGAGCAGTTTATACTCGTATACTCTTCGGAGTTTTGAGAAGCAGTTTATACTCTTATACTTTTCGGAGTCTTGGAATGAGCAGTTTATACTCTTATACTTATCGGAGTATTAGAAGGAGCAATTTATACTCTTATACTTGTCAGAGTAACGCCATTCTCATCTGGCTTATCCCAGCGTTATGACGCTGGCTTCAACCAAGGTCTGGATGCTATTCTTGAGAACGAAGCAAGCCTTGGTAGGATGAAGGATCCTCCTATGGTATGCACGGTACTTTGGATCCACAGTGTTGTCAGCTTCCTCCTGATTTGTGATAGGTATTAGCTTGATCTTGTTGTTTTCAAGGAGAGATTCAAAAATGGCTGGAACATCTTCGTCCTTGAAAGAGTACTATTTTTGGAGTCTCGAATCTGAAGTTTTTTTCTATCTTCGGGGTTACTGTTGCGACGTTTGATTAGCATCAACAGCTGCTACAAGTGCCTTCCCATTGCCACGGGAGACGAAACTTGAGTTCAGAGGATTAACCATTGGTTGGCTTCTCTCGGCTAGCTTCCGTCTGAGGAAGCATTCGGCCCGCTCTCTGTGCACTTTCAACTCTTTCCAGGAGTTGAACGGTGCTACTCCTATAACTTTCAACACATCCAAAGAGAGGTTGTTATGATAGGTTTGGAGGATGAAGTCCTCTGTGATCGGATCTCGGCAGTTCATCACCTTATTCCGGAAGCGTTTGACGAAGTTATCGACCGTCTCATCATCTTTTTGCTTCTTATCGAAGAGTGTTCTGATTGACACCTTGGCGTCATCATTAAAGAAGTGAGCGAGGAACAGGCTCTCCAGGTCTTCCCAGTTATTAATACTTCCGGACTTAAGACAGCGGTACCAATCGAAGGCGGGCCCGCGAAGGGTGCTAACGAATGACCGAACCATCAAGGCTTCATTGTCAGAGATCATACCCAAGTGGGACTTAAAGTAGATCAGATGTTGTGTTGGTGAACCCTTCCCGTCAAACGGCGTGAAGTTAATCAGGTTGAACTTCGCCGGGTATGATATTGAATCCCACTCTCCTAGATAGGGACATAGAATACCGGTCCATTTCACCTCTTGAGTAGACATTAGAGCATTGATTTTGCTCTCGAGATCTTTCATTTTCTCATCCTCGCTCGTATCGGGCTTTGGATGATTCTTAAGAGGAATAACGGGGCCACCCCCAGCATTGTCATCTTCAGCGGGGCCACCCCCAGCGTCGTTATCTTTAGTGGGGCTACCCCTAGTGTTTTGGTCGACGGGAGGATCATCTATATTGATGTGTTCATCCCCGTCTGGATCACTAACTGCTTGGCTAACATTGTTACGACGACTGGATTCACCTATCTGATTTGATAAGGCCCGGATCTGTTGATCATGCTCTTGTCTCATCTCCTGCATAGCCATTTCTATTTTGATTTTGAATGCTTCTTTCTGCTTGGCTAGAGAATCCTCAACCATTTTAGCTACATCCTCGGTGCTAATCATAAATACTTCACGGGATTATCCCGGACTGGATACCGTATTGTCAGAAGCGACTGCAGAGTTGGCATCTGACGCTTCGTCATCCGAGGATAATCCTCTCTGCATTCTCTAATAGTCCCTACGTCTAGTAGTCCCTATGCGTAGCCGAGTCAGACGATGCGATACGAGGAGGTTAGAAGTAGAAGGTCGAATCAACTTTCCCTTATCAGCCATGTTAATTGTGACTTCTGGAAGTTCGTCACCATGAACAGCCGATTGTTTCTTACAAAGACGCTTTGGTTTGGACTTGGTCATTCCGTTGGATATCCTCTCGAATACTGAGACCCTCTGCGGAGCGGTCTTAGGGCAGCTATACGCTGATAATACTTCCCTAATAAGTTTGGTGCACAGGCAGTAAGATTTTGTTTCTCGGGTATTTCTCTTCCGAGACTTGTTTATACCTCCAGTACGACATGACTCCCCTGGTATAACATTGTCATCGCCAGATGAATACGTTTCTTTCAGGGGATTTACCACTTTCTTAGTGTTCTCAAGAGTCACGTGTTTAGAACTACGCTTTTGGGAGCTGGTTTTGGATACACACCCCTAGGCGGGTGGAAACCGGAGTTTTCCCTTTATGAGAAGGCTTAAAATTATTGCGAAGGTGTGCGCGACCCCCAGCTTGAAGAGTCGCTTAGGGTGCAGTCACCGGACTTAAGCGTTCTTCGATTGTAAATTTGCCTCGATCTTTGCTTAAAGGACCCAGGCGATCCGCCATCCTCATCTTGAAACGGGACAAGTTTACGCTGTCACGGGGCTCCACCGGAGATGCGAAACTCAAAGGGATCGACAAAACAGGTGCAGATCGTTTTCTATATTGACCCTGGCGCAAGTCAGATTTGAGTGACCCGTGAGTTGGAGGGTCGGATCTGAGTAACCCGCGACTTGGAGGGTCGGATCCGAGTGACCCGCGATTTGGAGGGTCGGATCCGAGTGACCCGCGACTTGGAGGGTCGGATCCAAGCGACCCGTGACTTGGAGGGTTAGATTTGGGTGACTCGTGGGCCGGCGGGTCGGATTTGAGTGACTCACATTTTTTGATCTTTTCAGCCGCCGTCTTGGACTTTGGCCTCCATATTTTGCGCGGTATTGATGGCTTCTTTTCCACTTGTTCATTCTGTAACTTTTTGGCCTTTTGCACAAGAATTTTTGAATGTGCAAGCAATACGCGGCGCCTTTGGATCCGCTCCTCAAGAGTCGAACGGATCCGTTTGATTTGGATCCATTCATTTGTTGATGACTTGGAGGAGAGAGCATTTGTCCGCTGTTGGGGCGCTTGGCGTTGCCTAAATTTCAGATCCGCCTCGTAAAGGATCACGTCAATTAGATCTAAAGCCCTAGCGAGTTGGCATGCAAAACGTTGGCGCTGCCTTTGGTGAGATATCTTCAATAAAGTGGGTGCACCTTCTGTACTCAACTCCTTGATTGAGGAGGAGTTCAGATCTGCAGATCCGGACTCGTTGGAGGCCGGAAGGGCGTTGCAAGGTTCAGCTACCATAGCAACGGAGGCGTTGATCTTCCTTCGCTTGGGAAAGGTAGAGGATCTGGAGGAGGACGATGACAAATACTCCTCGAATTTCAATTGGTCGAACTCGTATTCGACCACTTCTTCAATAGGGATCTTAATCATCGGTTGCGACACGACGACCTCGACAGCGAGACCGTTGGCTCCCACTATGGCCGCCAGCTTGTTTTCGTCAAAAATTATTTTCTTCATTGTATAACTCATTACAACTTTGATCGTTACAATAAGTTCAAAAAGATCGATCTTTTTATAAGACCTTTACACAATAAAAATAAAAGATACAATTCTCTTGAAAATAAATGCAAGATCCGTTTATCATCTCCTACTTACGTGGGTGTCTTCGCCTGTGCCGGGGTTTATTCGTGGACCACCTTTGATCAGATCCGGTTGCTAAAAATTCGGCAAAGCTCCTACCTCACCAAGGAGGTATTTGCTTAAAGCGCTGAAATCAACCAAGTGAAATCAGTAGCTCTTCTTGAGATTAAGACCAAGCCTAATCTCGAGGAACGGAAGGGAACGAGCTTCAGATCCTTCGAATTGCTCCTTCTTTATGTCAAGATTCGTCGGGATCTCACTAGCCCTTGCTAAAATTCGTGCTCCCTTGCTCTCCAACTCGGCAGCACCTCCTCATATTGATAATTAATCCGCCCTTTGAAATGAGCCCCCGAGCTCGTATTTATAGGCTTCGGTTGGGGGGGTTTTGGATGAGAATGAATGATTCATCCTTATCTTCAGTTAATAACTAATTAACCATGTTAGGGGATGATATCAGATCAGTTTGGATGCTCAAGAACAAGCAAATCCCAAGAAAGGCCGTTAAAAATCGAACCGAGGTCGAAACAGTGCGTGCGGGACAAATCTGACCCGCGCTGGCGTGGGTCGGTTTGAATCCAACCCACGTCGGCGCGGGTCGGATTCTTTCGACCCGTGCGGGCGCGGGTCGGTTTGGTCCGTCCCACGCGGCGTGCTGGGAGTTTGGCTTCGCTGATTTCTTTTTCTGGCTCTTCCGGGACTTGTATTTTCCAACATTTTGCATAATTGATCGTCTTGTTGACTTGTACGCTCCGCGCGAGTTGACCGACGTGGGCGATTTGATCGGCGCGCGCGAGTTGATTATCGGATGCGCGTTGATTGATGCCCGCGAGCTGATTGACACGTGCGAGCGGATTGACGAGCGGGCGTTGATTGACGTGTGCGTGTTGACTGATGAGCGCGAACTGATTGACGCGCGTGCGTATATTGACCGACGCGCTCGATTTGACCAACGCGCGCGAGTTGATTATTGGGCAAATGTTGATTGATGCGTGCGATCTGATTGACGCACGCATGTTGACCGACGTGCGCAAGCTAATTGATAAGCGTGCAGGCCACTCGGTTCGCCATTTTGTTTCAGGCGCTTGTCGGCGTCAGATAATCCTCTTAGACTCGGATAACGACGTTCATTATCTTCTCTCTATCTCGCGCTGTGTATGGACACCCATAGGTATTTTTAGACGCCTACACTCCACTTCAAGAGACGAGAGCTGTGCCCTCCTAAGTCCTAAGTTTTCACGAAGCCCAATTACAAAGCAACCCAATCATTTTATTTTCAAAGCCCACATTCACACTGTTTTCACCTTTTGATCTGTCCATTTTATATTTAAAAGCCCACATTAACAGACCCACTTTCGTTCATTTGCAGCCCCTTAATTCCCTTTATTTGGTAAGCAGAGCCATTTCCATTAAAAAAATAGCCAGTTGTAGTTGTCTTGATCCAGTAGAATCCAACGACAGCAACAGATCATCCCCAAATCCGGTTAGAAACGATAACAAAACTTCGACAAGTGTTGATCTAATCAACTCCGCTAAGGGACAATCTCACTCAAATTGAAGCCTCTTTCATCAACTCATAAAAATCAAGTTCATTTTAATTAATTAATTTATTTATCTAACTTTATTTTTAGTGTATTTGTCAAAATATTAACCTTATACATATTTTAAAATTAAATTTAGTTCTAGTTCTCTACCGAATGGCTAGTAAACTAGT
The DNA here is from genome assembly GCA_022839385.1 of Asparagus kiusianus. Classification (NCBI taxonomy): domain Eukaryota; kingdom Viridiplantae; phylum Streptophyta; class Magnoliopsida; order Asparagales; family Asparagaceae; genus Asparagus; species Asparagus kiusianus. The sequence continues at coordinate 10,811 of BQKN01060537.1, read as the reverse complement.
TCTATCAGAACTAGGAAAAATTGATAAATTTAGTGGCAGTAATTATGATATGTGGCATAGAAAAATAGGATATACTCTTTTTCATGACAATATTAATTATGTAATCAAAACCACTACTCCAACTCTTACTGAAATCAACACCTGAAGAAAAGAAAGGGTTTGAGCAGTGAAAGTCGAAAGATAAAAAGGTGAAAAGCCTTATGCTCATGTTCATGGAAGATAATTTAATCAAAGTTTTTGAAACTTATAAAACTTCCATGGACATGTGGAATACAATAAAAGAAAAATACGGCACTGCTTCTGAAGTTAACATTCAACTCATCTTGCATAAGTATAATTCTTGTCATATGCAAGAGGGAGACAATGTCGTAGAACATATAAATAAAATGATTGTCATGGTTAAGGACTTATCCACTGCTGGGACCAAAATCCCGAAAAGAATGCAAGTGACAACCATTTTAAATAGTCTTCCCCCTTCACTTGTTGTGGTTATCACCACATTAAGAATGAATCTTGTCATTCAGTTTGTCACTGATCTTCTTATGCACCTAGCGATAGAACAGGACTTAATAGACAGTAAGAAGGAACCAGAACTGAATATGGTATAGCCGGAGCTGGATTATGTCCGTCAGAGGCATAATACTGGAAGCTATAAAAACCCTGGTCCTAGTAAACCACAACCATGAGGACCAAAGTCACAGCAATTCAAGAGATTGAAAGTACCCCACAGAGCCTGCTACACTTGTGAAAGCTCAGGCATTTCAAGCCCAATTGCCCATAAGGTGAAAAATAGAAGAATAAAGGAGGCTATAAGCATCCAAAAAAAGGGGGTACTAGCAAAAGAGAATTCATCGGTGTGACGGAATGTAATGATGTGATGACGGATATCAGTGGTTGGTGGATCGACTCCGGTGCAACTAGGCATATCGTAAAGGACCAGAAAGGAGTCTTAGAATTCACCGAGCTTAAGAAAGGAGAACAGAGAATCTATATGGGAAATAATACATATCTCGATGTAGAAGGTATTGGTTCATATAGATTGGATCTTGGGGATAGTATCCTTATCCTCAAAGATGTGTTCTATGTGCTAGGAATTCGGCGCAATCTGATCTCTATTCCCAGTTTGATGAAGAAAGGACTGGAAGTTAGGTTCTATAATAACAAGGTTTCTATAGGCAAGAATAATAAAGTGTATGCTATGGGAAAATATGTGGCCGAGCATGAATTATGCATTCTTCCAGTAGTTTGTAATAATTCTGATAATGAAATTTTGAATTTGAACTACTTGTTCTGTTATATTTCTGAGTCTAAATTATGACATTCTAGATTAGGACATGCTAGTATTTCAAAAAAAAGAAATTATCAGAATGAACTTGCTTCCTACACTATCTAATGTTCAATTTCCACCATGTGAACATTGTTTAACTGGTAAAATAACTAAAAAACCTTTTATTGGCGGACAGAGAGCCAATGAACTTTTAGGGTTGATATACTCGGATATTTGTGGTCCCCTAAATGTCAAAACTCATAGTAATAAAGAATATTTTATTACTTTTATAGATGATTATTCTAAGTTTGCACATATCTATCTTATATCCAGAAAATTAGAAGCTTTTGACTGCTTTAAGAGATATAAGACAGAAGTTAAAAACCAACTTTGATTGAAAATCAAAATTTTGAGAACTGATAGAAGTAGGGAATATAACTCTAAATAATTTGAGAGTTATTATATTCAGCATGGAATTAAAAGGCATATAACAATGTCGTATACGCCACAACAAAATGGTGTTGCTGAAAGAAAAAACAGAATATTACTTAATGTAGTTAGATGCATGTTGTCTCATTCTGGTCTCTCTAAAAACTTTTGAAGAAAAGCATTGTTAACTACAAACTATATTTTAAATAGAATCCCCACCAAATCAGTTGTATCTATACCTTATAAATTATAAAATGGGAGGAAACCTAATTTGAGTTATCTCAGGAAGTGGGGATTTATAGCCCATGTTCTCATTCCATGTCAACTTAGAGATAAGTTGGATTTTAAAACAATAAAGTGTAGATTCATAGGGTATTCAAAAAAGTCAAAAGGTTATAAGTTCTACAATAAATAAAAAGGAGTCATTGAAAATAGAGATGCTATATTTCTAGAGAATCTAGAGGAAGAGGAACAAGTTCAAGAGGAAACAGAACCCTGTAATAGATGATGATTATTACAGTGTTGTTCCCACTAATGACCCTGGTATTGTGAATGAACCTAACCTTGAAAACGATGAAATACATATGAAAAATAATGTACATAATCAACCGGTCGTAGGCAACAAAAGGCCAAGAACACAACCTTCATGGATGGATGATTACTATTTATATTCATGTGAGCCATCATGTTTCTCAGTAGATACAAATATAGAAGAACAAGATCCCTTAACCTTTTCTGATGCGATAAAATTGCATGAATCAACTTTATGGCTAGAATCTATGAGAGAAGAACTTGATTCCATAGAAAAGAATAAGGTATGGGAGTTATGTGATTTACCAAAAAATAGAAAAGCCATAGGATGCAAATAGGTGCTCAAAAAGAAATATCGTGTTGATGGATCTATTGATAAATTTAAACCACGGTTAGTTGCCAAGGGTTATAACCAGAAGGCAGGAACAGATTTTCAGGAGATGTATTCTCCTGTAGCTACATTTGCATCCATTAGAATTATTTTGGCTATTGTTGCATATCTTGATTTGGAATTATTCCAAATGGATGTTAAAACTACATTCCTTAACGGAGAGTTGAAGGAAGCAATATATATACAACAACCTAAAGGTTTTCAGGTGAAAAAACAGGAACATAAAGTTTATAAATTAATAAAATCTCTATATGGTTTAAAACAATCTTCTAGACAATGGTATCTCAAATTTTATGATGCAGTTACTAAACTTGGTTTTATTCAAAATAAATTAGATAATTGTGTATATGTCTTGAAAAGTGAGAGCAAGTTTACTATATTATCCTTATATGTGGATGATATATTGCTCACTGGAAATGACATAGAAATGTTGAATAAAACCAAGATAGATCTCAGCGAAAAGTTTGAGATGAAATACATGGGAGATGCATCATATATTCTTGGAATTCAAATAATTCAAGATAGAAAGTCTAGAATGCTAAGTTTAAACCAAGAAAAATATTTAAGATCAGTTCTTAAAAGGTTTGGAATGGAGAATTCCAATCTGGCACCAACTTTGTTGGTTATGGGAAAGAGATTATGTAAAGAGCAAAGCCCTAGAGAGGGGCAGAAGCCATTAGATGTTCCTTATGCTCAAGCAATTGGAAGCTTGATGTATGCAACGTTGTGCATCAGACCTGATATAGCTTATGTTGTGAGTCTAGTCAGTCGATATCAAAGTAATCTAGGACCAGCACATTGGGAAGTTATTAAAAGGATTATGAAGTATATCAGAGGTACATTGACTCATAGGTTAGTTTATCAAGCTGATTCACTTGAACTCCTCGGTTATTCCGATGTTGATTTTGGAGGTGATAAAGATGATGGAAAGTCCACTTCGGGACACTTATTCATCTTTGGAGGAGGAGCTATTTTTGGGAGTAGCAAGAAACAAGGGTGTGTTGCTAGATATACGCAAGAAGCTGAATATATAGCTTGTAGTATGGCAACTACACATGCTGTCTGGATAAGATGGTTTTTGATTGATTTTGATCTCAATTTGTTAGAATGACTTATTGATATTTATTATGATAATCAAGCAGCAATGAGCTTAATCAATAGTGCTGCGAATAGTTCCAAATGAAAACATATTGAGATCCAGTATCATTATATTCGAGATATTATAGAAAAGGAAGAAGTCAAAGTGACTTATATCCGTACTACAGATATGATTGTTGATCCTTTGACAAAAGGAATACTAGCGAAATCTTTTATCAAATATGTAAGTTTGATGAGACTTAGGAATAAATAAGTCTAAGTAAAATTTCATAAATAATAAAATAAGAGTTACTCTCTACGGATAGTGGGAGTAATAATAAGCAGAAACATCTGATCTCACTGATAGTGGGAGGCATATCACTTGGTTGATTTGGTCAAGTGGGAGATGTTAGCTTGACTCAGTCATGCTGACCAAATCAACGATTCTCAGTAGAGAGAATTATGGAATGTCAAAACGTGGAAGGGTTGTTGAGAGAAATCTCTCATTGGGGCAGACCTGAGGGGTGGAGTTAGTGGGTTTAGCTCCTATAAATGGAGGAGTAATTCTCCTTGAGAAATCACAACGAAGAAAGTGAAAAAACCTCACCCATTAGCGGAACCCCCCTCAAAATCCATCGCTCTTCTCTGTTTTCGATCAGGGAGGAGAGGGATAAAATGTAACTTTCTAAATTTTGTTGAGATAAATAGTGGAATGGTGTGACATTGAGGACATGTAAGCAAATTACTGTAGCTTACTTTAAAAAAACTAAGGTGGTAAGTTGCAATTTGGATAAAAAATTAAGATGGTTTTCATATAAAATCCTTTTTATAATATAAAAACTTAAGCTCTGACATTATCTACAATTGAAAGTTGGAGTTGTAAATAAACGAAATCATAAAAGTACAAAGCCAAAAGGTTGCTATGACATCTAAATTTCCTCCATCTTAGGGGCTGTTTGGTTGGGGGTTTTTTTAGGAAAACTGTAGTTATGGAATAAAAAGTAGCTTTTAGGGCTTTTTTGGATTCCAAAAACTGCGTTTGTTTCCCACTTTTTTAAGGAAAAGGTTTGCCAAAATACTGACAAACAGTTGTATTTTTTGGACACCCCATTTTCGCTATTTTTGAATGGAATTGGGCTGGAAATCTGACACCCGCTTCCAGCTCAGCATTTCCTTTTCTCTTCACGTGAAGAGCCCTGACCCGTTGTCGATACCCTCACCGCCTCGTCTTGAGTTGCCTCTTCTCTTCTACCTTTCCCTCCTCCGTTTCGCGCCGATTCAAAAGAAAAATCAGAGAGCCGAGGCATTAATCGGCAGCAAATCGACCTAGAATGGTCGATTAGATCTCTGCTAGGTCACCTCGATGAAGCGTAGCCCTTGATTTCAAAAGGAATTTTCTGATGTTGGGGTTTTACAAGTCTACGATTTTCTGATGATGGGGGTTTTCATAGTGCATGTCGCCTTCGTTGATGGAGGTGATCTTCTCTGATTCGGGTGTAGTCGAAACTCCTCCCTGATCTGAACTTCAGATCTGACGCCTTGATCTTTGGTTTAGGGGTTCAAGTTCCTCCTTTGATCATCGGGGTCTACTCCACACCGACGATAAGGTACAGCCTTCACTGCGTTTTCTAATTTTTTTTTTTATTTTATATGATTTTAATAAATTGTCACTATTTACTTATTAATTGTAGGCAATTATAGAAGAGTCTGAGTTGTGGAATTGTGAGGAAAAACTGAGTAAATTTACGATGAAGTTAAGGGTATATTTTGGCTGATTTTTTAAATATACGCCAAATTAGGGTTTACTCCCCAAAATTTTTGTAATAGTCAATTTTGTTTTCTATACTTACATAATTTAGATGTTTATCTTTACTTGCTGATGTCTTCTGTGTATATGAAGGCTAGCTCAAAATATTGGAACAGTATGATTTTATTTAGAATATGAGATTGTGGTTGATAAGAAGAAATTATGTGTAGTTATATAATTTTACTATACTAAATATCCGCTAAAAGTATTAGAATTAAAAATTCGATTCCATTATTTGTCTATGTATAAGAATGTATTTTGCACTCATTGTAGATGGAAGATATTAATGACGAAGCGTTAATGAGGATATCGAGTAATGCTACTATGTCCGCCATCATCACTGTGTCGACATGTGTAATGAGAATGCCTTGTAGAAGAAAATCTATCACCTATCACCATAGGGAGGGGAAAAAATAGAAAATAGAGTCTAGGAATGCCCACATATGCCGTGTATTTTCTGGCTATAGTCACAGCTATAGAGACTATGTTAGAATGAGGCCGCATGCATTTGAAAATCTTGTCAGAATAATGAGAGGGACGGGCCTACTACAGGATTCACGTGATGTAAAAGTTAAAGAACAATTGCTCATGTTTCCTAATGTATTAGGACATAAAATAAAAAATAGAATAGTAAGATCACATTTCATAAGATCGGGAGAAACAATTTTCAGATATTTTAACAAATGCCTAGAAGCAGTTGGTTTTATACGGGGGTGGTTCTTGAAGCAAGCACCAAAGGAATTGGCGCTAGAGATTGCAAGCAATCCTTTGTACTATCCTTATTTCAAGGTAATGCACTCATGAACATACAGTGATCTACAGAAGTAAAATTGTTATCCTATTAATTAATAGTAAATTTCTAAAATTATATAGGATTGCATTGGTATGATAGACGGGACCCACATTGACGCTATGCTTCTCGCTAACCTTGTGACCTGCTTTAGAGGCCGTAAAGGTGTGACTCAAAATGATTTAGCCGCCTGCACCCCAAATAAGTTATTTTCATATGTTCTCTCCGGTTGGGAGGGGTCCGCAAATGATTATAGAGTACTACAAGATGCACTTTCAAGACCTCAACCTCATGGCCTGAGAGTCTACGATGGTAATTACTCGTTAATGAAAAAAATGGATATTCAATTGTAATTTACAAAGAATTTAATTATTTACGATAATGTGTGGTTATAATTGTAGGCAAATATTATTTGTGCGATGCGGGGTACACCACCATGCCTGGCTTCATCTCCCCCTTATCGTGGTGTATGTTACCATTTAAATGAGCACAGGGGTAGGCCAATAAATAACAGAAGAGAGTTATTCAATCTAAGATATTCCTCGCTACGATCTAAAATTGAATCAACCTTTGGATTGTTGAAGAATCGTTTCAAAATCCTCACTGCAAAGCCTCATTATCCTTTTCCAACCCAAGTTGACATAGTATTAGCTTGTGCTATACTTCATAACAACATTGCTATAGTCGACACAGGCGATGACTTATTAAATGAGGACATTACCATTGATGATGACGATGTAGAAATAGCTACTGAGGGGGAAGATGCTAATCTTGTTGACTTTTCTCAAAATGTAACACAAAGAGAAGAAAGAGATTCAAGGAATGAATGAAAAGAGAAGAGGGATGACATTGCAAGTGCTATGTGGCTAGACTATTGTAATAAATATCGTGGCGGGGACACAACCGAATTTAGCTTGTAATTGACATATTAGTATTTCCAGTATTGTTGTATTTCTTAAGTTTGTCGTCGGGACTGGTTGTATTTATTAAGTTTGTTAATGGTGGTTTGATTTTATCTTTGCATTATGTGCCTTTGGTCTAACATGAGCTTTGTTGTTCATATTTTTACTATGTGATTTTATTGTAACAGGTCCTTCATCCTTTAAAGTATGGCCGAGTTTGGTGATAGAAATGATGATTATGATGCCACTCCCTCCCCTAAAACCCCTGTAGCTCCTCCTTCAAACTTGAACACAAACTTCATGCCATTCCCTCGTGCACCATTCTCTGCGCCCCCCCCCCCCCCCCCTCCATTTCCATCTTTCTCTCCTTACGACAGTAATTTCACATATATGACTCAGCAACCTACGTCTTACATGAACATGCTTATTAGCCACCATACATTCCATGCAACCCCTAGCCCACATAACAGTAATTGTCAATCTGGAGAGAGTCGTTCGTCAAAGAGGGTTAATAAAGTTGATGCCGAGGCAATGTTGCCATCCCGGAAAAAGAAGAAGGCAGCTGCTAAATGAAGATTGGCCTCAACAATTATAGACAAGCCTCCCAACACTAGGGGTGTGCCTAACATGTATTGGAATGCCAGGCATGATGATGTTCTAATCCCTGTTCTTGCTCAATTGGCAAGAGATGGCCTCAAGGTTGATAAAAATTTTAAAATGCATGCATACAAAGTGGCCGCAGATAAAGTTAACAAGCAATGTGGAACTGAATTCACAAAGGAGAATGTGATGAACCATATAAAGAGCTTGAAGAGCAATTTTTGATATGCGAACTGTGATGAACATGAGCGGTGATGGATTTGATCCGACATCAAAAATAGTGACCATGGATCCAGATTCATTTGATATATGGACAAAGGTATTGATTGGTACATAGTGTATTTATCTTTCATTATTTGCGTACAATTTTATGTAGCGAGCAATTTTTTCTTAAATTTAGTTATTACACAGGATAATAAGTGCAATAGCTCAAAGTTGAAGGAGTACTTGAACACGCCTCTAACGCACTATGATGATTTGTGTACGATTGTTGGTGATGACCAAGCAAGGAGAAATTATGCCAAAGATGTGAGTAAGAAACTTGGTAATAGTCGGCCTCTTGAATTTTTTGAGGATCCGGTCAATCTTTGTGAAAATGATGATATTGAGACCCCCAACTCACATTTTGAGGCTGAGACAGCAAGTGTTGAAAGGCTTGACCCTCACTCTCAAAATGTGAAGTCGGCTAGCGGGATAACTTCTACATCCAATGCCAAACCTCATTCAAAAAGGAAGGGTGGCAAGGGCAGAGATGATGATTCACTAATGCGTGAACTCATCGAGTCCATGTCCCACTCAATCCAAAACCAACATATTTTACATTGGACTAATCGCATGGCCAAGGCTTTATCCGCACATGCGGCTGATTTCTCTGAGCCAATACTAAATAAGGTTCTGGATTTTCTATATGACAATGAATTACAATCTAGGCGGTTCATTATCAAGTCAAAAAATGCGCAGAAGCTTTTCATAGAGAAGATTATTCACGAAAATGGATTTGTCATCGATGATTTGCCATAGTGGACACTATATTGGGTAATGGATTTGTTTCCTACCTACTTTTGCACTATTATGGTCGTATTTATAATCAAGTGAACATGTTATAATCTTGTAATATCGTGAGACAACACCTTTACTTTATGTGCATGATGCAACTGCTACCTATCATGTTTCTTACTCCTGTCTTGGCTGGCTATATTTGTTGAGTTGTATTACCAGGCCGGGGCGGTTTCTTTTCTTTTTTTAATTTTATTTAAAATTTAAATTATACAAAAAAAGGCAAAAAATTAATAAAAAACAATAATTTTATTAATCACTTAAAATGATATAAATTACAAATAAAAAATTATAAAAATAAATTTTTTATTAATAATTAATAAATCATTTACAAATTACAAGTATAAATTTATTTTGAAATTCATCGCATCACAATAGATAAGTATATCCCAACTAGATTGGCACCTACTCACCTATATCACTATCATTTACAACTATTTCCAAAATAATTCTTTACAAATTTTAAGCTAAGATATAAAAATTACAATTTGATGAATATTATTTATTCTTTATATCTATCTGCTAGTCCCAATTCTTCAAATTTATCTTTAATTCCAGTCATCCGATCGATGCCTTGCGTTCGCTTCTCGTACCTCCACCAATCTTGTAAGCACATCACCGCTTGTACAGTATACGGATCTAAGCATGTCCTGTGGTTATCGATCAAACGTCTTGCTGTGCTGAAGGCAGATTCCGAAGCTATCGTCGAAACCTGCACTATTAGTAAGTCACGAACCATAGTGGAAAGTATAGGATATGAAACTGATCCATATACTTTCCACCATTGCAAAATATCTAAAGCATTTACTTAACATTTAATTAAAGAAGCAGATAAATATTCATCTATTTCAGAAACCTCCAATGATGACGATCCAAGTTTAGATCCACCAGTTAGCTCAACTACCATTGCATACCTATCAAAACTTACACTTTTACCTCGGGATGAGCTCGAAGAAACCGAAGCTGTAGACTGTTGTGTAGCTACACCATGTCTAGCTGCATACTCATCATATAATGTTTGAAAATAATTTTTAATAGCTAAATGATGAGTAGTAGCAACAAGAGTGGTTCCATCATCTAAGTCTATACTTTGATTACCATACAAGGATTGTAACAAACTTCGAAGGCCAATATCCTTTAAGCATGGATCAATAAGAACCCCCAAACCAAAAATATGAGGAATAGACCTAAAGTACTTATTAAATTTACTCTCCATTTGAAAAATCATAGGTCCAAAAGTATCATCCATACGAGATTTCCCAAAAAAATTTGAATATTTAAAATTTGTAAAACAGCTAAAGTAATGGTTGGATAATAACAGCCAGATAATAACATTGTAGCATCATAAAAAACTTGTAACATTTTATTTAAATTACATATAATTGTCCATTCATCTTCAGTTATTCCATAAGTACTACCAAAACTAGAACTAGAAGCATAATAATTTATAAAATCAGTTATAATGTCTTTATATTCTATTGCTACACTTAACATTGTATAGGTTGAATTCCACCTATGGTCAACATCTTTTAGAATTAGTCTGGGCTTTATATTTTTTTCTTTTACAAAATTGTTTCCATCTTTTAAGTCTTTCTTCAGAAGCATTATGCATATAAGCAACTGTTCTAACCTTTTCTATCATGGGTTTAATTTCAGTAAATGCACTTTAAACAATTAAATTTAAAATATGACAGATACACCTAATATGAAAAAAAATCATCATGACATGACAATGACAGAGTTGATCTGATAAAATCAACAGCTATATTGTTATTACTTGCATTATCTAGTGAAAGAGAAAATATTCTTTCTAAAATTTCTAATTTCATAAGTTCTTCAATTATTAAATTTGCAACATTAATACCAGTATGTGACTCTTCTATTACAATAAAAGAAACAACTCTTTTAAACATTTGCTAATTTTTATCAATCCAGTGTGCTGTGATACATAAATATTGTGA
>BQKN01060536.1:0-11076 GCA_022839385.1 Asparagus kiusianus | reverse complement strand
TGCGGCAAATAGGTTTTATCTCCCTATTTCCGGATACATGAATTAACTATACTCTTTCATATGTATTCATCAGCTCAACGTGCGACAAAAAGTATGTTAACACAACATAATCTAAGTGTACGTGCACATATCTCGGTGTACGTGTCCATATCTGGTGTTCATCATTATCCCAGATGTTAAACAACTCTTAAGCATTGTATATAACAGTACAAGATCGAGAAACTCTCTCAAAAATAACAAACAACAGCAAAACTCAAGAAACCTTTACGTAATATATCAATTTATTTCAAATCAGCACATCTGCAGTTTTCTGCAGAACATATCATTAGTAAATTGAGAATATCTTTCTTTGGACAAACTCTTTTTAAGAATAGTTTTTCGTTTTAAAAACTAGACTCACATAGCTATCATTTGCCACTGATTTGGCTCAGTTTGGAGTTCATATGATATTTCTAATTTCCAGTCAAACATTTTATTTGTGCAGCAGATTTTCTGCAGAACCCATCATCAGTAAATTGAGCATATCTTTCTCTAGGAAAACTATCTTTAGGTATGGTTTTCTGTTTTGAAAACTAGATTCACATATCTTTCAATTGGAATTAGTTTGGTTCAAATTGGATATCATTTGTTATTTCAAATGTCTAGCTCAATAGTATATATGTGCAGCAGATTTTCAACAGAACATAACAAGCATGATTATTTGCATAAGAAATCATATGTAAACCTTCAATCATGCATGAAACTTTAAACGAAGAATAAGACATCTAAATTCAGATAAACAATATTTTAAATTATTTTTAGATCTTAAAACACTTCTGTAAATGCATGCTTAATCTCTTTAACATGAAAAGACCTAGTCTTTATACATATATACAAAAGATCCGATTTTTATACACAAATTAATTGATTAGGCTCTATAAAACTCATTAAAAACTCTTCAAAAATATTTTAAAAACTGGGAAGGGGGATTAGTAGAGATGATACTCGCCTGGGGTTGTAGGAAAACTTGTTAGAAGCAACATCGAAGGAGATCTCCACTCCAAAAGCCAAAAATCAACAAAACACAACTTGAAAGCCTCAAATCTTCTCCAAGAATTCAAAATAGGGTTTATGGGGGTTTGGTGGCTGTTAGGGTTCTTAGATATGATAAAAGAAAAGAATTTTCGTGAAAAATACATGTATTTATAGAGGCAAACCCGAAACAAACCTGTTAGACCCGAACCAGGAAACCTAGTCTGACTAGGAAAATACCCCTTCGATATTTTAGCTGTAACTTTCTCATCTGATTTCAGAATAAGGTGATATAAGACTTGTTGGAAATCTATTGAAGAGACCTACAACTTTGGTCTTTTACACTTTTCCAAATTCTAACTGCATCGGTGTACAAAATATAAAAACCCATAACTGGTCATTATTCCCAGATTTTCACTCTTGGCCTTTGTGCATGTTTTGTGCATTTGCACTCATATTTTCACAAATATACATTGAATTAATCTCAAATCAATTCTTATCATATCCAAATATCAAAATATATTATTTTTCACCATATAACATATTTATCATTATTTATCATAAAATATTCAATTTTACGGGGTTTTACAGCAGGTGCTTTGATTTGAAGTGTAAAAGTATAGAAGACGCTAGCAAGAGAGGCAAAGTTTCAAGACAGTGATGATATATCTTCAATGGAGTTTGAAATCAAATCCGATGTGGAGATTGTTAGGATTGTGTCATTGATTCTTTGTATAACTTCATGAGAATTAGATATGGTTAGAGATCTATCATTAGGAGATTGAGTCTCATCATAATTAGGAGTTTGAATCCTATTCTAATTAGGAAGTTAGGCTAGAGAAAAGGTTTTAGTTTCGCTATATATATTCTTCTATTGTTGGAGGAAAAACGAAGGAGAAGGGAGATAATCAATACTCTTGTAATCTAGGGTTAACAGAGGGTGTAGCCTGATTCAAGAATATTGTGTGAGAGGCGAGAGTTTTATAGTATTTTTTTCGTATAAAAGATTACATCATTGGGAGAGAGTTTCACAGTCTTTGTTCGTTCAAAAGATTGTAAGGAGAGGACTTTGGAGAGAATATGAGAGTTGATTATGTATGTGAGGTTGAGAGATCGAGAGACAAGAGTTGAGTGGTTCCTCTTGTAGTTCTCCCTTATACATAGTGGATTTCTCGTATTGTTGCCTCGTGGACGTTAGTCGAAGTTGGCAATCGAACCACATAAATCTCGGTGTTCTTTCTTCTTGATTATGGTTGTTTTATATCTTGTTGATTATGAGTTGGCTTCCAAGTTGTGCAGATCATAGTAGGCAGGGAGACTAAAATTTCCCAACAAAAATTGCTATTTGGACCCTCAAGAGTTTTTTAAATTAATCCCTACGTAGCAATTTGGGGGCCTTAATAGGAATTTCAATGATTTGAAGAACTAATTTTAAAATATTAAACACTTAAGGGGCTGATATCCAAATAACTCCAAATCAATCTCTGTCAGTCTCAATGTGACACTATATACTCACTTTCTCTTTTTCACTCTCAAGGCTAATAAATCCTTCATCTTCTTTGATTTTCATGAATTTTTTGTCAGACACCATGCATTGAACCTATTAAGCAATTAAAACACAAACACTGAATACAAACCTCAAGTTCTAGTTTTTGAAATGACTTAGCAAGATTCAATCTCTAATAAAGACTCGATACCCATTTTGCCTAAAAAGCCCAATAAAGCTTAAAAAAATAAACCAAAACAAAGATGCTAACAAAATATACCTCAACCATCTCAACATTCCTGGCATTATTCAAATAATCTAGTAAGTGCATTACTATTAAAAACCCTAAGTTTCTACAAAAAACTTCGAGTGATCGAGTAAGAAATTGCCTCATCGCCACCCACAGCCTCCTTTCCATTGATCGTGCTTCAAACGATATCTCAATATATTTTCTCACAAACAAATCGTCTCTCTTTTCTCAATTCAGTAGCGAAAAATTGAGAAATTAGATGAATAAGTAGTTGAGAGATTTTTAGGACTAGCCTTCATTCTCCTCTCTACCACCTATTTTTCTACATAACCTCCAGCTAGGGCTATCCATCCAGGTCGTCCCGGAAAATCGGGCCCGAGCTTGAGCGGGCCGGCTTAGTTTTTTTAATTTTTTTAAAATCCTCATAAATCATAAAATATACATAAAAATTACAGAAAATGACATGAATTTTTTAATAACTTGAAATGATATAAATTACAAGTACAAAAAAATTATAAAAATGAAAGATGATAAAAATAACTTCTTTATTAATAATTAGTAAATCCTTTACAAGTATAAATTTATTTTAGAATTCATCACATCACAATAGATGAGTACATCCCAACTAGATTGGCACCTACTCACCTATATCACTATCATTTGTAATTTTTTTCTAAAATAATTCATTACAAATTTAAAGCTAAGAAATAAAAATTATAATTTGATGAATATTATCTAATCTTTACACCTATCTACTAGTCCCAACTCTTAAAATTTATCTTCAATTCTAGCCATCCGATTGATACTTTACGTTCGCTTCTCGTACCTCCACCAATCTTGTAAACACATCACCGCTTGTACAGTATACGAATCTAAGCAATATCTTGTAGTCGTTGATCAAATGTCCTGCTGTACTGAAGACGGATTCTGAAGCTGAAATCACCCTAATGCCACTAGGAAAGAACCCTAGGGGGGGTGAATAGGGTTTATGCTTATCTAATCTGATTTATGCCAAATTAAAACTTTACTAACAAATATATCCTAGCACGAGAGATATGAACAATATATGTGCAAGGATAATACACCAAGGGCAATTTGAACATGAACAAGATAGTGGGAATATAAACAATAAGCAATAGACAAATGCGATATAAGATATGAACACAAAAATAAGTGCGACAATGCAATCACAAACAAACGATATGATCACGGAGTTCGGTCCCCATGACCTACGTCTCCACTCCTCACCTCGAGGAGATCTCCACTATCACAACCGGGTTTTCTACGCTCACCCGAATAATGTTTATACCTCACACTCGGTTTTCTAGTTCACCGAAAACTTTACAATCTCACACTCTTGTAATCCTACTTTACACCCTCTAAGTGTTGATCTCTAGCGCGTGTCTCCCTCAAGTGTTAGGAATTACAACCTACCTCACTCCTTTTGGGACGATCCCGTCTCTCACCACACACTTTTCTCGGTGTACAAGTGTATTACAAAGTGTTCAACACAATTAGGCTTATAATACAAATAAATTTGTTCTCTATAATGGATGAGAACACAATGTAGCCTCACTCTCTATGTCACACTCCCCACAATCCAAATTATACTATGTATGAAATACAATAGGCTCAATAGGTTGTGTGTGAACAAAGTGTATAATCAAAACAAACTAAACTCAAATAAAATTCTAGCTTATGGAAATTATGAACAAAACAATAAATAGCTAGAAATAGAGTTTAGAAAAACTTCTCTATAGATCAAGAGAGAGAGAGAGAGAGAGAGAGAGAGAGAGATGAGTTGAAGCTCAAACACCAAAGGATGATCTCTTCTTCCTCTTGTAAAAATCTTTTCACAAACAAACTCTTTTAAAACAAACTTAAACCAAACTTAAATACCCTAAAACTTGTTTAAAACTTTTCTCTTGTTGAAATGAACTGAGGATATGTGAGGGTATTTATAAGAAACCTCAAAGCCAAGAGAAAACCAACAAAACTAGCAAAAAGACAAAAAAACAGAAAGCTGGAAAAACTAGTCGTTGGGCCGTCAGTCGACTGATACTGTTCATCAGTCGACTGATGAGCTGACCGTTACAGGCTAACAACACATCATTAGTCGACTGATGAACTCGTCAGTCGACCAATGACCTCATCAGTTGACTGATCAGTCAACCGAAACAAAATAAAAACATTTTGACTTTTTAGGCAATTTCTTCAGTCGACTGAACACATTCATCAGTCAACTGATAACACTATATCAGCCTGATTTGAATAGTAAAATTAATTTTTGAAGTGCCTTTAAAAATAGCAAATAAATTCTAAAAAATATAAAACTTTAGGAAATATTTATAAACATGTTAATGAACATGTTACAAAAAGAATTTTTGGAATTGCACTTCACATTTGTAAAAATTAATTATTTTTTAAAATAGTCTAAAACATAAAAATACAACAACACTTGTTTTATCATTTTGACTAAACCATATTCTGAAACTTTACAAAATAATTTTATAGATTTAATAAAAGATGTATATAATGATTGTTAATTCCATAAACAAATAACTCAACATTTTAACAAAAATGCATGTTTTGCAAACTTTCAAAATAATAAACATGATTTCATTGAACTATATAAACTTGATATTGATGAAATCATATATAGTATATAAACATGAAAAAAGAATGTATTTTTCAATTATATTCATTTATTTCATATATAAACTTGAAAACCAAAAACCAAAACTTGTGTGTATATATATATATATAAAACTATATATATAAAAACCAAATATGTGTGTGTGTGTGTGTGTGTGTGTATATGATTGAGCTTAAAGTACCAACACATAAAGTATAAACTCCTAAACTAAATTACCCAAGCTTGATGAAGGTCTTCAATAAGCATGACTTGGTAAACTTGCGGATGAAGCTAGAACTTGGATCTTTAACTTGAATTGCAAGACTTTATACCGATATTCCGCCAACCTCCTTTTGATGTGATCGTGTAGGCTCAATCCATCCAACCTTCAACATGTTGTTTGTCTAGAATAAATACAAAAACACAAACACTAGACAAACAACATTAGTAGTAAATTGTTTGTTAAACATCATCAAAACAAAAAGGCCAACAGAAGCTACCATCGAAACCTGCACTGTTAGTAAGTCACGAACTATGATGGAAAGTATAGGATATGAAACTGATCCATATACTCTCCACCATTATAAAATATCTAAAGCATTTTCTTGACATTTAACTAAGGAAGCAGAAGTATTCATCTATTTCAGAAACCTCTAATGCTGATCCAAGTCCAGATCAACCAGTTAGTTCAGCTATCATTGCATACCTATCAAAACTTACACTTTTCTCTCGGCCTGTGCTCGAAGGCGTCGAAGCTGTAGACTATTGTGTAGCTAAACCATGTCTAACTGCATACTCATCATATAATATTTAAAAATAATTTTTACTAGCTAAATGATGAGAAGTAACAGTAAGGGTGGATTCATCATCTAAGTCTATAATCTGTCCACCATACAATGATTGTAATAAACTTTAAAGGCCAATATCCTTCAAACATGGATCAATAAGAACCCTCAAACCAAAAATATGAGGAATAGGCCTAAAATACTTATTAAATTTGCTCTCCATTTGAAAAATTACAGCTCCAAAAGTATCATCCATACGATATTTGGTAAAAAATTTCAATATTTAAAATTTGTAAAGCAGCTAAAGTAATTGTTGGATAATAACAGCCAGATAATAACATTGTAGCATCATAAAAAAAACTTGTAACATCTCATTTTAATTACATATAATTGTCCATTCATCTTTAGTTATTCCATAAGTACTATCAGCGCTAGAACTAGAAGCATAAAAATTTATAAAATCATTTATAATTTTTTTATATTCTATTGCTACACTTAACATTACATAGGTGGAATTCCACTTATGGTCAACATCTTTTGGAATTAGTCTGGGTTTATAATTTTTCTTTTACAATATTATTTCCATCTTTTAATTCTTATTTCAGAAGTATTATGCATATTAGCAACGGTTCTAACCTTTTCTATCATGTGTTTAATTTCAGAAAATATACTTTGAACAATTAAATTTAAAATATGACAGATACATCTAACATGAAAAAGTTCACCATGACATGACAATGACAGAGTTGTTTTGATAAAATCAATAACTATATTGTTATTACTTGCATTATCTAGTGAAAGAAAAAATATTCTTTGATCAATTTCTAGTTTCATAAGTTCTTTAATTATTAAATTTGTAATATTAATATTAGTATGTGACTCTTCAATTGCAATAAAAAATAACTCTTTTAAACATTTGTCAATTTTTATCAATCTAGTGTGATGTGATACATAAATAACTAATTTGCACTCTAGATGTTCAAATATCAGAAGTTAAAGAAAATTTACAGTTTAAATTTTTAAAATAAGAAATTATTTTCCCTTTTTCTTTCTGCTAATATTTTAAAATATCATGTTGACAGGTTTGACGAGAAAATTTTGTAAATGTGGGATAAAAACCATCTCTAAACAAATCTTGAAATTTATCATCTTCTACTAATTTAAAAGGAAGGTTTTTAAGAACGATAAACCTAATTACGTATTTCCTGGCTCGGGCAGCGCCATAATTCCAACTTCCGAGACTACCAGAAGAGGAGGATTGGGAAATCATAGATTGTCAGATATCACCTTGAGGATTCTGGCATTTGTTGTATTTTTCTATATGACGTTTAAGGTGGTTGGTGCCGCTATTATGATGAGCTTGGAAAGTCTGGCCGCACAACGCATATTTAGCCTTTTGGATGATGATCCTACCGTGTTCATCCTTGGTGACGTCTATCTTCTTAAAAAAATTTCACACATCGGGATCTCGTCCTTTTAGGAGCTCTTGGTACAGATTCGTCGCCACCAGATTCAGGATTAACACCAGTAGAAGGAGTAGTTGTTGCAGGAGGACTCATTTTTGGATTGGTAGGAGATAGGTGTTGCTCTTTATAATCAGATCCAAAAGTCATTTGATAGAAGTATTAGAAAATATAAGAGATTATATGAGAGTATAAGAGAGTATAAGATTGTATAAGAGAGTATTAGAGAGAAGTAGATGAGTTTTGGTGTGAGGAGAAGAAGTGAAAACCTCCCTCTATTTATAGTGGCACCCTCCTAGGCAAATGTTCAAAAAACCCTCATGTTCTAGCCGTTTTTGACCGTTTTAGGGGCAAAACGATCAAAACCCTATTTTGGCCGTTATGGTCGGGCCGGGTCGCGCTGCCCAGCCCGGCATTTTCCAGCAACGGTCACCTATGGTGACCCTTGTGGCCGGGTCTGGGTCTGGGCCCTAGCCGCTCGGCCCGGTTGTGGTGCCCCGGTCGGCACTGTTCCGGGCAGGGCCCGGGTCCGGACCGGTTGCGTTTTCGCGGGTCCGGACCGGTTGCGTTTTCGTGGGTCCGGACCCGGGCCCGGGCCCAGATCTGGCCCGGGTGTCCGGACAAAGCCCGGACCGGCCTGGGTTCTGGCCCGGCTGTGCCCGGGCCGGGCACCAGGCTTTTTGGACCGCCCTATCTCCAGCTAGTAGTTTTTTTATCATAAGAGAACTTATCCTTGCTATAATTAAAAAATCATCTACAAAAAGAAAAAAAAACTTATAAGGAATAAAAAATGATCCTTATATTATTGAAATAAAATTTTTCTCACAATAGATAGAAAAATTACAGAAAAATATGTGTCTCCATTTATTTCATTCTTATGGCTTCTTTCTTGAAAATTTGACATGATTCTTTTTCATATTCTCCACATAATCCAAAATTTTGGAAGATCTAGAGTGTTTTCTCTTTTGTTAACAAATATTATAAGATGAACATGGACTTGAACTTGCTACAATCCAAACTTGATTTTTAACTTACTTTAATCAAAGTCAAGGCGCAATAAGATTTAATCATATGAAAATGATAGTTGCGAGAACCAAGTGTTGGGATTTTTAGATCTCACAAAACTCTCGAAAATCACCAAACGCAGCAAATAGAATCACACGAGATTTAACGTGGAAAACCCTCAACAGAAAAAAATCACAGGATCAAAATCAACCCACTATCATCACCAAATTACAATCTTTGCACGGATAAAGGCTGCCAAACCCCCCCCCCCTCTCTCTCTCATAATACCGTTGAACCTGGTTACCTTCTAAACCCTGATTACAAGAATATCGTCCCTCTCATTCTTTCTCCTCTAAAACCCTAGAATAGGTCGTCTTATTTAAAGACACCCCTAACTTGCCCACCAAGTTAACTTGACCACTAAGAAAACTACTAGGATTGGACCTAGCCTTCAAACCCATATCTGACTTGGAGTTTGAGTCGGTATCCAACATATCCTCCCTCGATGAAAAATCTCCAAGTGTCTCAACAGCTTCAGAAAAACTCACTCTATTCTTTTTGTTCTTCACCTCTACCTTCTGAACAGATCGTCCATCTAAATAGCAAATATGGTTGCTATTCTTTCTCCCTCGCAAAATCAAATCACCATCTTTATACACTTTGTACCATTATCTTCACCCACATACTTGTACCCACACAATGCCATCTCACCCAACGAAATTAAATTAGTACTGCATAACGACACATATCTCACATGATGAAGGATTCTAACCTTCCTAGTGTGAAGCTTGAGGCAAACACTCCCAACGCCTTCAACCTTTATCTTCTCATTGTTTCTAACGATCATGTTGTCAAATTATTCATCTATCTTCAATGTGTCAAAATAATATTTATTGTTGCAAACATGCACAGAGGTTGCAGAAGCTAACACCCAAGTGTTACTCGCATCAATACTCATACTCTACATCAACAACACCACATCTTCTTCACATAACTATCAAGGAGTCCACCTTCTTCCTATTTTCTTGAAGCTTCATCTGTCTAATACTCTTCAAATCATCTTACATCTGGGAACATCTGAACTGAATGTGACCCTCCTCTTTGTAATAATAGTACTCCATTTTGTTGTCGTCTCGGGCCCAAGATTTTGACCTTCCTCGAAAATTGTCACATCTCCCTTTACTCCTCCCCCGATTAGAACCTTCAAAAGCCAGTGCACTCTCACCGCCATTAGATGCGCTCTCCTTTCCCATCATTCTTTCATTCTCACGTAGGAATGCTATCACATCGTTGAACTTCAAAGTCTACTTCTGTAATTATTACCTGAACTAGCGACTTATACGACTTCGACAAAGAAGACAGTAGGAGTAGCGCATGCTCTTCTTCTTGAATCTTCTCATCAATATTCATAAGTTGGCTAACTAGCGACTAAAGGCATTTATGTGGTCTTAAATTACAGTGCATTCTTCCATCTTCAATGAATAAGCTCCATCCTTAAATGCAATCGGTTGGTTATAGACTTTAATGCATAAATCCCCTCAAGCTTTTCCCACAACCCCCTTGGTGCGGTCTCTTGCATAACATTATACTTGATCTCAGAGGCGAGTGGCAAACGGATTGTGCTCACTACCCTCTTTTGCATGGAACTCCATTCAATATCCTTTAACCCTTCAAGTTTCTTCTCCTCCAAAGCTTGATCAACACCCTGCTGCACAAGAATATCTTGAACAGTACACTATCATACTGTAAAATTTATCTTACCATTGAATAGCGGAATATCGAACTTCAGACCCGAAGAAGTCATCATCTTCTAACCATAATCAAAATTCAAATCAGTCACTGGAAAGATTGAATTTGATAAAACCAACATCAAAAATGAACTCAGCACGTTGAAAAACCTAGGAACGACTCCTGGATCACCAAAATCCACCTTCAAATCCTCGACCAAAAGACAAATCAATCTGCACCGACGGATTTGATTTAATAGTTTGTAACCAAACACTCACCCACGTGAATAGCGTTCCTACCGCTACAGTATTCCGCTGCTACAATACTTTTCTTTCTTTTTTCGTTCCCTTGATGTCGATCACCGTGCTTCGACCATTGATGCCTTCATCAATCGTACACCACTCAAACCTCCACAGACTGTCGAATCCTACTTTGATGCCACTTATTAGGATTTTTAGATCTCACAAAAATATTAAAAATTACCAAACGCAGCAAATAGAGTCATACAATATTTAAGGTGGAAAACCCTCAATAGGAAAAAATCACAGGATCAAAATCAATCTACTATCACTTCCAAATTATAATATTTTGCATGAACGAAGACTGCCAAACTCTCTCTCTCTCTCTCACACAATACCCTTGAACCCAGTTATACTCTCTAAAACCTGATTACAAGAATATTGTCTCTCTCCTTCTCTCTACTCTAAAACCCT
>BQKN01060534.1:7903-20483 GCA_022839385.1 Asparagus kiusianus | reverse complement strand
CGTTCAAACAAAACCTGACCCTCAGGGGTCTGGGTCATCAACCAAACGCACATCACAAGTGTGCGTTCAAATAAAGAACGACCCTCAGGGGTCTGTTTCAACATCAAAACGCACACCACAAGTGTGCGTTCAATCGGGACAAGATCCACAAGGATCTGTTCCGTCAGTAAAACACAGGCCTCGACCTCGTGTTTATAAACCGAAGCGCGACCTTCATGCTTCGCCTCAAGAACATGACACGGTCCGTCAAGTTCAAAAAGGACGGCATGGATTTAATGTTCATGTCCAACCCATTCAAAGGCAGGGGGTTCCATCTCCACCTTCACAAAACCGTTCCCAGGTCTCTGACTTGCGTGAACTACTGTCAAGAGGAAGGCCAACACAGCAAGCGGCCCATTCATGTCAGTGTGAACGGCTCATTTCCGCTGTCCTCTCCGAATGCAGCTGTTGTTCACCTACGCCTAGACAGTCGGTGTTCAACAGATTAACAAGTGTCGTTAGGCCTCCCAAGCGACAACGACGACAGAAGAAAGCCTCTGAAATTGAATATCCGGAGGTCACTATCAACATGATTGGGAGAGGAAGAGCTTCACATTCTGATTCTGACGAGTCACAAAGAAGTCATTCTCCAACTGTTAGGGAAATTTGTGACCAGTTCGAAGGAGTATATCGGAATACTCGGACTCGGATAGGAGCTATTCGCCCGGTTGACTATCAAAAGTTAGCCAGAGGCGTTACAACAAGTGATGAACATTCGGCAATAGCCGAATCTCAATCTTCCAGTTCTGTTGGAGCACGGGAAGTTTCTGCCCACATGACAGGGAACCCCGAAGACATAGCCAAAAGAGTAGACGAGCATCACGTCATACTCCAGGCGCAACAGGAGACACTTCTCCAATTGAAGGATATGCTGGCCCAGCTTCTAGCAGAAAAAGGCCAAAAACCCGAATCTTCTCGGAGGACAACGTCAAAAGGAAAGCAAAAAGCTCACGAACATTCAGATCGTGAGACTCACAACCTGGAATCCTCTTCTGAAGGTGAGAAGGAGGTGGAAAGAGAACTACATCCTCAGTCCACTAAGATGGATGAACTGGAGGCTCGCCTCAATGCAATCGCTAACAGAAGTGAGCTCCGTGAAGAAGGAGTGGTGAGACCTTATCCTGCTGAGTGGGATATAGCTCCGTACCCACCGAAGTTCAAAGCCCCTACACTGCAACCCTTCGATGGCACGGGATCGCCAAATCAGCACATCTACTACTTTAAATCTCAAACTGGAGATGTAGTAGCAAATGATGCTATCCTGACGCGCTTGTTCATCGGCACACTTAAAGGGGTGGCCTTTGAATGGTTTATGAAGCTGCCTGCTGGATCTATTCAGAAATGGGTAGATTTGGAAAGGCTGTTCCTGGCCAGGTTCTTCGAGGACGACACAGAAGTTTCTGTCCCGACTCTTCTTGCCACTAAACAAAGAAAAGGAGAGTCCATCAAGGCATATGTGGAGAGGTTCCGCAGCATGGCATTGCGATGCCCTTCAGGTATGACTCAATCAACTCTGGTTGAAACGTGCAGGCACAATTTGCAGACCCAACTCCTCGCTCAGATGGGGGTGGCGGAATGTCGCTCCTGGAGACAGCTGGTTTCGCAAGGAGAACAAGCTGAAGAGATTGTTTCTCGGGTGAAAGCCGAAGAAGCTGCACAGCCCAAACCGCAACAACAACAGCAACGTAATCAGAACAATGCCCAACGGTCTAAAGGAAAAGAGACCTTAGCAGCTGATTACACGAGAGTACCGCCTCCCACGAATCAGGGCAAAACGCCTAATAAGCAAAAAACGCCCAAACAATATTCCTTCAAGGAGGAGCACGTGGACACCTTGTTCCAGCTGCTGCGGAAAAATAATAAACTACAGCTTCCTGAAATCCGGAAGCCGGATGAAGCAAGGAAGGTAGATGACCCTAATTATTGCCGCTACCACAGATTCCTGGGTCATCCTACCCGGAGATGTTACATCTTTAAAGATATTCTCCAAAATTTGGTGGACGCTAAGGTGCTCACTCTGAAGCCTGAGCAAAAGACGGTGTCTACCAACATGATAGCAGTGCAGTTCGGTGACTTCCCACCAGTGGCAACCGCAGATGGCGTGGTCCCTATCCACAAGGGTGAAATGCACTTGAAGAATACTGACTTGCATAGTCAGAAAGACAAGGGACTAGTACCCCTTACCACTCCAAAAGGGGAGATCCTGTGGGTTCACCCTGATTTGGTTGGAGATCAACAGTGGACGAACACCTCGTCCAAGAAGAAAAGAGGAAAGGCTAAGGCATCCAACATGATTAGCCCCTCTGTTAATGAGAATGATGATTTGCTCAAACCGCTTACCGACTCAGAAGATGAGAGGATCGTTTTAGCGGCATATCCAGAAGACAACCCCGGCACTCGGTCAGGGAAGGCTTACTTGAGAGACTACAACCAGAACCCTCAAGAAACTGAAGAACAGCCCCAAGACGCTGGGGGTTCTGTGCCAAAAAAGACTGCTGATAAAGGGAAGCAAAAGGAGCTCCGGTTCAACAGAAATCTCCACCAGGAATCCGGCGAATCGAGCGTTCCTTTTTAATTTAATGTCATGGCGCAGCTGGCCAACATACCGGCCAGAATTACATTATATGAGCTCCTTAAGTTGTCAAAAACTACCAAAGAAGCTCTAATTGAAGCTTTGAAGAATACGGAGAGTTTCATCACACAAGTTGCTCCAATTCCCGAAGTTTCTGAAGATCAAACTTGTCGGCAATGTCTGCAAGCTGCAAGAAGTCTACCTTGTATATCGTTCACTCAAGAAGATATGCAGGTTAAACACAAACATGACAGACCTTTGTATTACATAGGGTATATCGGATCGTCCGAAATCAGTCGTGTCCAGGTTGACCCGGGCTCCGCACTCAGCATCATGCCCTATAGGGTCATGCAAGTCTTAGGGATCCCTATGCACAGGCTACATACTACTCAGACCACCATCTTCGGGTTCAATGCAAACAGCACTCGACCCTTAGGGAAGATAAAGCTCAGATGCCAGATTGGAGACCTCAAGTCCGAGGTAACGTGTTACATCATAGATGCGGACACTTCCTACAATCTATTATTAGGAAGGCCCTGGATACATGCAAACCGCATTGTCCCGTCTACCCTGCATCAGGTCATGAAATATGCCAATGATGAGGGAGAAGTCCGAACTCTAATTGCAGAAAAGTATCCCTTCCGAGGAGTGGAAAACTTTCACACAGACTCGGTTTTCTACCTGGAATCCCAGGAAAAAGAAGATGCGGACAGTGGCAATGAAGCTGACATTGAACCAGATCCTGAAGAAGATTGTCCGTGGGAATTGAACTTAGATATAATGGGTCAAGATGAGGGTAATAATAATGTACCGAGCGAGGGCGAGTGGTGCATTAATGAAGATTTTTTTTAGCGTACTTGCCTGATGTGTCCTCTAGTAATGAACCAGTAGAGAATAATTCTAATGCAGGTACTGACCCATGGCACACACTGTGCACGAAAGCATCACTTGCTTTGCCTCTCAAGTCATCCTTCGCCTTGGATGAAGAAGCAGAAGATGTACAGAAGGCTTTCTTCAAAGTCCCGTCCAAAAGGAAAGGGCAGAAGCCAATCTGCTTTGGTAAAGTCAAACCCGAACAACTCAAACGAGGAAGTTCGGAGGAAAACGACGGAAGTCCTCAATTCCATTACCATGAACCCAATTCTATACACTTAATGAAACGAATGGGGTATAACTTTAATAAGAAACAGGGTCTGAATTTCGGAAAAGGTAGACGAACCCCAATCCGAATGTCTCTAACCCCTATAGGGAAACCTCCAGACTATTATCAAAAAACTGGAAGGGGCTTAGGTTATGTCACAACTCC
Source organism: Asparagus kiusianus (assembly GCA_022839385.1). NCBI lineage: Eukaryota > Viridiplantae > Streptophyta > Magnoliopsida > Asparagales > Asparagaceae > Asparagus > Asparagus kiusianus. The sequence continues at coordinate 16,566 of BQKN01060534.1, read as the reverse complement.
CCCTGCCTCAGAAAATGATATCAGTAATTATCTGCGTCAGGATCATTCATCTGGAACATCTTCCTGGGAATCCGATGTCAGTGTCGGACCTTTCTTTAAAGGTCTGACTGTAAACATGGCTTCAACTAGTCACCCTGATGAAGATGCAGGGGGTGATGAAGAGTTAGTTGAATCAACCGATGATCCTTGGATCAAACGTCTTAACATCTTGTGGGATATGCGCTTCGAACAACGCGAACCACCCACTGAAGATAAGGTGATCCAGGTCAATATGGGAGACGAGTCTGACCCCAAACCTATTTTTATAGCTGAAGACCTGTCATCATCCGAAAAAGAAGACCTTATATCTCTCATCCGAGAATATATAGATGTCTTCGCTTGGAATTATGAAGATATGCCAGGCCTTGACCCAAAGGTTGCCGTGCATCGTCTCAACATTGATCCTGATGCAAAACCCGTTAAACAACAACAATGCAGGTTTCGTCCAGAGATCATGGAATCAATTGAGTCAGAAGTTAAAAAGCTTATAGACTCAGGTTTTGTCAGGGAGGAACAACACCCGGACTGGGTGGCCAACATTGTTCCAGTTCCCAAGAAAAACGGTAAGGTCCGGATATGCATTGACTTTCGCGACCTTAATGCAGCTTGTCCGAAGGACGAATTCCCGCTTCCTATCACAGATGTTATGATCGATAACACCTGCGGATATGAAAGAATGTCTTTTATGGATGGATTCTCTGGGTACAATCAGATCAAGATGCACCCGGACGACGAGAAGCATACCGCATTCAGAACACCGCTGGGGGTGTATTGCTACACGGTAATGCCCTTCGGCCTGAAAAATGCAGGGGCAACGTATCAACGGGCAATGAACACCATCTTCCATGAGCATCTGCGAAAGAAGATCGAGTGCTACGTTGATGACATAGCAGTGAAAAGCCAACATAAAGGTGATCATCTTGCAGACTTGAGGACAATGTTCGAAATTATGCGGACACATCAGCTGAAGATGAACCCTACAAAATCATTTCTTGGGGTATCAAGTGGAAAATTCCTGGGATTTATCGTCACATCCAAGGGAATTTCTCTTGATCCAGAGAAAGTACGTGCCATTCAAGACATGTTACCTCCGAAGAATCTCAAAGAGCTCAGAGGTTTGCAAGGTAGACTAGCCTACATTCGAAGATTCATATCAAATCTTTCTGGGCGCTGCCAGCCTTTCTCTAAGCTCATGAAGAAAGGGATATCTTTTGTTTGGGATGCTGAGTGTCAAAGAGCATTCGAGGAGATTAAGAGATATCTCACTCAACCGCCAGTTCTCGTGACCCCGATATCAGGAAAACCATTCCTGTTATATGTGAGGGCCATGGACCATTCTCTCGGAGCTTTGTTAGCCCAGAACAACGATCAAGGTCAAGAGCAAGCCATCTATTATCTGAGCAGGACTATGATAGGAGCCGAACACCGGTACAATCCGGTCAAAAAAGAATGTCTCGCCTTGGTATTCGCAATTCAAAAGATGCGACATTACCTAGTTGGACAAACCATTCAGGTCATCTCTAAGGTGAATCCCTTGAGAGTTCTGATGATGAAACCATCATCTCTGAATTGTCGACTAGCAAAGTGGGCTATTCTCTTGTCACAATACGACATGCAGTTCATGCCTCAAAAGGCGGTCAAGGGTCAAGCATTGGCAGACTTCTTAGCCGATCACCCAGTATCGGGAACGTCTAAGTTGTATGAAGAATTACCTGACGAAGTCGCTGAAGCTTGCGTCATCCAGGAAGCTACGCAAGTGTGGAAGTTATTCTTCGACGGCGCGTCTAGAGCAAACCCTCATGGAGCAATCACTGCGGGAGTAGGAGTAGTATTAATCTCTCCGAATGGTCATGTAATCCCAAGGGGATTCTCCCTAATCGAACCTTGCACCAACAATGTAGCGGAGTATAATGCTCTGCTATTAGGAATGCAATGTGCCGAAGAACTTAATGTTCAGAACCTCGAAGCTTACGGTGACTCTCAGCTAATCGTTAATCAAGTCCGGGGAGAATACGAAGTACGTCATGAAGATTTGATCCCATACTACTTCGCGGTGCTAGAACAAGCTCAAAGGTTCGAAGGTTTCTTCATCGAATATGTACCACGAGCTCAGAATGCGTATGCAGATGCTTTAGCCTCTTTGGCAACTTCATTAGCACTGCCACCGGAAGTTGAAACAACGATTCCAGTCATGGGACGGAGATTATGCTTTTCCAAGATCCCCATAGAGGAAGACCCAGACGAGACGACGTCAGGAGAAGTCTGTACGGCATTTATGGAGTTTGAAGCTAGGGATTGGCGGTTCCCCTACATCGACTATGCCCTATATGGCATTCTGCCCGATGATCCTAAGGAAGCGGCTTCTATCAAACGAAAGGCCCTCCGATTCTATTACGATGCAGTTTCTCAAGTCCTGTATCGCAAATCACACGATGGAGTCTTACTTAGATGCCTTTCCCGAAATGAAGCGAAGGAGGCTCTCAAAGAGGCTCATGACGGGTTGTGTGGAGCTCATCAGCCCGGAGCTAAATTAGGAGATCGCCTCCGACGAATCGGTTATTATTGGCCGAAAATGTTTTCAGACGCGGTTGACTATGCTAAACATTGTCACGCATGTCAAATTCATGGAGACTTTATCCACCAAGCACCTGGAAATCTACACCCCACGTCGGCGTCCTGGCCTTTCGAAATGTGGGGTATGGATATTGTAGGACCGATTTCCCCTCCAACGTCCAAAGGACACCGGTTCATTCTGGCTGTGACCGATTACTTCTCCAAATGGGCGGAGGCAGTCCCGTTAAAAGAAGTCAAGACTTCAAATGTAATCAAGTTCATCAAACATCACGTCGTCTACCGTTTTGGAGTACCACGACGAATAGTTCACGACAACGGGACACAATTCGTCAGTTTTGGATTCCAGAGATTCTGTGATAAATTCAGGATCCAAAGTGTTGCATCTACGGCGTATTATCCGCCGGCGAATGGTCTTGCAGAAGCATTCAATAAAACCATAGTAAAACTTCTCAAGAAATTTGTCTCCAAGAGCCGACGTGATTGGGACGAAAGACTCGGCGAATGTCTGTGGGCCTACCGCACAACGGTGAGAACCCCTACACGAGCTACACCATTCTCTTTGGTATACGGCTGTGAGGCGGTATTGCCATTAGAGATTCAGATCCCTTCTCTGAGAATCACGGTGGCAACCGGATTAACAGAAGAAGAAAAACATCAACGACGTCTGCAAGAACTCGAAGCCTTAGACGACAAACGACTCAAGGCTCAGCAGCAAATTGAATTGTATCAAGCCCGTATTTCCAAAGCCTACAACAAAAAGGTTAAGGAACGGATTTTTAAGAAAGGCGATCTGGTTTTGGCTAACAGACGACCCATGGTGATGACACACAAAACCAAAGGGAAGTTTAATCCTAAATGGGAAGGGCCATTCGTAATAGATTCAGTCTATTCGGGTGGAGCTTATCGCCTTATCAATCAAAAAGAAGACAGGCTCATGATGCCAATTAATGGGAAATTCCTTAAGAGATATTTTCCGTAAATCATGAAGTCCACTTCTTGTTCTTGTAAATTCCAGCCGAGTCGGGCTGGGGGTTGCCAATTCATAATGCATTTCGGGAGTAAATTGTAATTTGTCTTGTATGTCGTCATGTTAACATTACACCTCTGACGATTGAAGTTTTCTGAAGTTATTCTAAATAATAATGAAGAGGATTTCAGTTGCACTTATGACTTTCGTTTTATTCTTCGTCGTCTCGAATTAAAATTCAGCAAGAAGAGATAATGAAGACTAAAATGATATCGTTTTCATTCTGCAAATTTGCGTACAAAGGTGAAGACGATCGAAGTAAAAACGACACACAATTATTCCTTAACAAAAAGAAGTGCAAATCCTAAGCGTTGGGATCCATCAGCTTAAAAGACTTGAGCTTGGATTTTAAAGCTGATATTTTATCATCATGAGCCTTCTTGACTTCTTCTGTTATCTTATTCTTGAGTTCCTCTTCATCTGGTGCTGCTGCTGCGAGCTCTCATCTAATTTTATCAGCGGTGGCAAGTTCGTCGCAATAACCTTTGAGGAGCCCGTCACAATAACCAGCCAAGCCTTTGAAAATTTCCATACCGTCGGCGAGTTGAGCATTTATTTGCGGTATCTCAACGCCAGTACGAGTAAGTTCTATTGCTTTATCCCGGAGACCAATAGCAAGATCGCCCATGTCGCCTTGTGCCCGGAGAAGTTCCTCACGCAAGTGAGCAACACGAGATTCTGCTTCGGATAAGCTCTTCTGGAGAACCTCTTGCTGTTGCGCTTTTAAAGCCTTAGCCTCAGAGAGAGCTTGATCCACTTCGGGTCCTATATTGTCGCGTTGTAGCATGGAGAGGAATTCTAGTTCGTATTCCAGAATGATGAGGCCCTCGTGACAATTTTCGGTCCATACTATATCCCCCTGATCCCTAATCTTGGCGACACACTCTAGCAGATGAGGTTCAAAGACCTTGAAACTCACATCCCCAAGGCTGACGACGTCAATGGTTATTTGCATCCAATGCTCTAGTTGTTCGATAAGTTTCCTCAAAGTCCCCGAACTTGGAGGTGGAGCAGTTGGATAAGTAAAACAACTCGCATAATCAGTGCGAATAGGACGGTCGACAGCTTTAGAAGACGGCCCCTCGGGCATACTTGGTGCTAGATCCGGGATGGTTAACCCCTGCCCAGCTGCCGTTATTTCGGGACCAGAAGGAGTAGCCGGGAGTATGGTCTCCTCTGTCTCCTCAAGAGACGCAACATGTGCCGACTTGATGGCATCCCCCATCAACTTGGACTTTTTGGAAGTCTTAGCTGCAGTAGGTTTCCGCTTGCGTATTTTCTTGTCATACTTGGCAACCTCATCAGCAGTAAGAGCCTTCTTCCCTGATGATCTCAAAGAGCGAGACTTAGGAAGAAGTGCACTCTCGAAAACTTCTTTAGTGTCCTCTTCTTCAGAAGGTTTAGTAACAGGTAATTCCTTCGGGATCTCTTCGATTCCAGCTACCTCTCGCTCACAGGACAGATAATCCTCAATACCCGGTAATCGAGTCCTGCCAGAACCACTTCTCGACTTATAAAGCCCACGGATTTCGTTTATACACAAAGTGTATATATCATATTCTGGGATTTGAGAAGCCTTGTCAAACCAATCACGGAAATCCGCCACAGTGGAGCAGCTAGGCGGCAAACTAGGCAAAGTGAATTGCGCATGGGTTCCTCGGGCGAGGAAGAAATACCAAGCACGGGCCCCTTCATATAAATTTCCAATATGAGCTAATCGCGGGTTAGGGTTGCCAACATAAAGCTGGTCATACCCAAATTGTCGAGCGAAGCGCGAAGGAATATAAGGCTCAATTATGCATCTCTCGCCTAATCGAAGGACCAAGTAGCCCACTCGGATGGCAAGAAGCCATTGGAAAGTTCCCATGTTTAAGAGTGAGGACCCCTCAAAAACCACATCACCAAACTTCGGGCCTTCTTCTTTAGCCCCGTCGAAACAAGGGCGGCAGCAAAAAAGATCATAGTTGTTTTCCAGAGATAAGAGTTGTCTGGCCCGGACTATATACATAGTCGTCCATGTGGCCGACTCAAGCCTCTGGATGAAAGGAACAGAAGTTTCATTGTCATGCACGATCCCCGTCATTAACGAGGGACAAAGCAGCACGAACCAAGCCACTAGATAAGTATAGGGCATGGGAACACGGGGTTGAAAAGTCTTCCAGACTTTCCTCCCGGCAATATTCATCTCTTTGACATCAAGGAGTTCTGAGGTCAAATCTCGTAAGCCTCTCTGCAGGCAGCCCGTCATCGCAGGGAGAAGACTTAGTGGTTTCCCATAAGTTAGGAGAACAGCGGGATAAACTACCTCAACCAAGATTGATTCTGTCGGTCTCGACGGCACAACGCACCGTTTCAACCATAGCATCAGAAAACCAGCAAAGAGTGTCATGTCAGAAATGGGAGTAGCGGCTTGATGATGAAAACTCTCAAACTCACTGCCAGCTTCGAACCCATCTTCTAAATGTTGATTCTTATAAACAGCCTGAGGAGCCCTGATGCGGGCTTTAATACTCCCAGCGGAGTTGACAGCAAGACGGGTCATCTTAGAGTCTTTCTGACCTAAGTTCTGAAATAAGTAATCCGCCCAAGTAGTATGCATAAGGCCACTCCCGCGCGTTCCGGCAACTTGAGCGCAGATATGGAAATGACACATTAATTCCCAAAAAGTGTCATAAATTTCCGGATGAGCAGTCTTTAAGATGGATAGTTCCTCAGTGGTGGGGACAAACTCTTCATATGGCGTTTGGCCAAAAGATAGTCCCGATATCGCATGCATCTCGTGGAGAGCAAATCCCAACTCCCCAACAGGTGTGAAGAAAGTGCAGCTATCCGGATTGTACCGCTCCAGCATAGCATAGAAGCAGGGATAGTTCTGAACAATCCTGCGTCTCGTAGCCTGTACTGATATCGTAAGGCCAGACTGAGTAAGAGGCTCCTTATGTTCCTCTAAGACAAAATCCACCATCCTAGTCCACCAGCCGTCCTCTCCAGAGAACAACCAGCCTGGAGAACGGAAAGCTTGTGCAGGGAATTCCCCGCGAGAAGCAAGAAACTGGCGTATGAACATGTTCGCTGGAAGAGGCGCTTCCCGACTAAGTTCTTTCTTCTCAAATCTACCGGGTCTCAAACCTTTAAGCTGCCCGCCAATTTGAACACGAGAAGATCGACCATATCCAAACGATACATTCTCCTTCTCTTTGACAAGTTCGAAGGCCAGACCCCTGCGACCACCAACACTCAGGAAGTAGGAAAGTGGGTACATTCTCTTCATACTAGGAAGGAACAGTAATCGATCATCGATTCTTCGTAGCATCCGGGAGTCCTCTACACACCCAACTTGCCCATCAGCAGATATATGGTCCCCGAACAAAAATGATGGTTTGACAAATTAATCCAAACCCGCAGGAGTTTCCAGATCCACATCGGTGATCAGAGCTCTAAGAGTGGAACTCCCAGCAAACCTAATCAAATGTGCCCGCTCCAAGCTTGGGAAAGTGCACAAAGGAATTTCTCTGCAAAGACCAAAAGCTTTCCCCACTTCTGGATCATCAGTGTAGTTGAAATGCTGCTTCGGTAGAAGTGGCATATTGGGAAAAAGCACTGTAAAATCAGAAGCAAGGGTTAGTAGCAGAAATAAATTGCTAATACGAAAGACAAATTCCACGTGTCAAGAGTTAAATACAAGGGAAAACCCTTGTAACAACATTTGAACGTAGACATTTGAACGCAGAGATCAAACCCTGCGTTATCAACATTTGAACGCAGAGATCAAACCCTGCGTTATCAACATTTGAACGCAGAGATCAAACCCTGCGTTATCGACATTTGAACACAGAGGTTGAGCCTTGCGTTATAATATTTAAACGCAGAGGTCAAGACCCGCGTTCAAACTTCATATCCGAACATAGGAGTCTTAACTCTATGTTTCCTTAAACGCAGCCTTAAGTTTGCGTTTTCTTTTTTTAACGCAGAGCCCCAACTCTGTGTTCCCAATTTTAATATAGAGACTGGGCTCTATGTTTCTTAAACGCAGAAGTTTAAGTCTGCGTTTCCAATTTATAACACAGAGCCGTAACTCTGCGTTTCTGAGGAGAAAATGAGTCATCTTCCTCGTTGATGAGAACCCATCTAGGGTTTACAAAGAACTGGTCGAAACGAGTTGCCATGGCCGTCACCTACCACAGCAACGGGGTCCGTGTGACAGCAACAACAATGCCGAAGCGCTCATCAGAGCAGCGGCATCACCGGTGTTCTCAGCCGGCGACGCCTCCGAAGCAGCCTTAGCGGCCTTCTTAGAGCCCGAGCTCATCCTCCTAGGCGCCATGAGTGCAGCTGATCGGAGAAGACGGAGTTCGTTGGAGAATCGACCGAAATTAAAACGAGAAATCTCGTTCTTGGAACTAAGCAAGGCGAAAGAGTCAAATGACTCTTGATGTGACCTTACAAGGTCTATTTATAACAGCCGTCGGGCTGTTAAATCGGCTCGGGACTCTAAGAAAGAATCCCAACCGAATCTAAAACGTGATTTTTCACGTCAACAGATAAAGTCGGTTAGACTTTAACGCAGAATTCACTTATGCGTTCAATTTTTTCTTTTAACGCCAAGTCTAGACCTGCGTTGTAATGGTTCTTAATTTTGTGTTTCGAACCTCTAACGCAAGAGTCGCTATTTGCGTTGCGATTGTCCTAAGCAAAGGATCCACCTTTGTATTGGCAAATCATGATACTTACTTCTTAAGTTCATGACCCCTTTTAACGAGGCATTGTTAAATCTCTGTATTTCCTCAGCAGAATTTAAATCCCTGTCAGGTTAATATTACACCTCGGACGAATGTCATCCCCATAGAGTTTGAATTTAGCTTACATCACCGTAACGATAATTCCTTTATCAAAATCCACTTATCAATTCTCATCAAGAGAGCGATAAGTCCTCAAAATTGCTTCTATAGCAATATTCTTCTTGTCATGTTAACACTACACCTCTGACAAAAATCCTCTTATCGACTCTCTTCAATAGAGCGAT
>BQKN01060528.1:107353-136996 GCA_022839385.1 Asparagus kiusianus | reverse complement strand
TATGTATGTATGTATGTATGTATGTATGTATGTATGTATGTATGTATGTATGTATGTATCGAATTGATCTCAAATCAATTCCTAGCATACTCAAATATCAATAAATGTTATTTATCACAATATAACATGTTTATTATTATATCTCACAACATTCAAAATTATGGGGTTTTACATTCTTCCCCCCTTAAAAGAATTTCGTCCCTGAAATTCCGCATTCGTATCTTAGAGATTAATAATGCCAGAAAAGCACGCTGAGGGAATAATCCAGACAAGGAAACCCTCACATACACATCTCACATCATTAGTCTCCCGATATGAACATAGCAATATCTACATTTAACAATCTAAGATTCCAATATTTCCACTTAACCCCTAACTAAACGGAACTAGTACGTCGGGCGAAAAATCCAAACAAGGAACCCCCATATATATACCATGTATTCCGAATGATTATAAGTTAAGTATCAATACCTCCATTCTAGCGTTAAATGTAAATATAACCATACAAATAATCACATATATAAATCAATCCACCTTCTCAATAGGTGCAGGTAGTCGCGATGCATAACATCTTCGCGCCCCCGAGAATCATCCTTAATGTCTATACTTAACAGTCTAAAATACAAATACCCCTACTTAACCCCTAACTAAATGGAACAAGTACATCGAGCAAAAAATCCAAATAAGGAACCCCTCATATATATACCATATGTTCCGAGTACTTAGGAGTTAAGTGTTAATACCATCATTTTAACGTTAAGTATAAACATTACCATACAGGTAGCCACAAATCATAAACAAGTCATACTAAATTTAATTTACCTGCTCAAACAGGTGTGGGTAGTCGCGACGTATATCTTCTTCGCGTTCCCAATAAGCCTCCTTAGCTCCTCTCCGATTCCACTGAACTTTAACTAAAGGTATCACCTTGTTTCTCAACTTCCTCTCCTCCTTGGCAAGAATACATACAGGAATCTCAATAGTAGTCAGATCCTCCTAAATCTCAATCTCTGGTGCATCTAATACTCGCTGCTCCTCCTCGTCACATAGGTGCTTCTTAAGCATCGAAACATGAAAAACATTGTGTATGCTCGACATGGATGCTGGTAGGTCTAGCCGATATGAAACAGCTCTAATGCACTCAATAATCAGGAATGGTCCAATATACCTCGGTGTAAGTTTTCCTCATCTGCCAAAACGCTGAACTCCCTTTATTGGTGATATTTTCAATAACACATAGTCCCCAACTTGGAACTCTAACGGTTGTTGCCTATGATCTGCATAACTCTTCTGACGACTCTGCGCTACAAGAATGAGCTCTCGAATGACTGCTACCTTCTCCGTAGTTTGCCTCATAAGCTTCGTTCCAAGAAATAGGCCGTCCTCTGGTTCTGCCCAACAAATAGGTGATCTACAAGGCCTCCCGTACAATGCTTCATACGGTGCCATCCCAATAGTCGCTTGGTAGCTATTATTATAAGCGAACTCGATTAATGGGATGTGGTCCTCCCAGCTACCCTGGAAATCAATAACACATGCCCGTAACATGTCCTCCAATATTTGATTCGCTCTCTCCGTCTGCCCATCCGTCTGCGGGTGAAACACACTAGAATAAGATAATCTGCTACCGAAAGAGTTCTGGAAGCTTCTCCAAAAATGTGAAGTTAAAACCGAGCCTCGATCTGACACAATCGTCTCTGGAACTCCATGTAATCTCAAGATCTCTTGAATAAATATCTGTGCATACATCTCTGCTGTGTATGTCGTCTTTACTGGTATGAAATGTGCTGACTTTGTCAACCGATCTACTACCACCTAAACTGAATCATTCCCCTTCTTCGATCTCAGCAATCCTACAATGAAGTCCATAGAAATATCTATCCACTTCCACTCTGGAATGGGTAAAGGCTGTACGGTTCCTGCCGGTCTCTGATGTTCTACCTTTACTTGTTGGCAGGTAAAGCACTTAGCTACATATTATGTAATCTCTCTACGTATGCCGCTCTACCAAAAATGTATCTTCAGATCCTTGTACATCTTCGTTGTGCCTGGATGCACTGTATACCTGGTACGATGCGCTTCATCGAATAAATCCTTCTTCAGCTGAGCATTAGCTGGCATTACTAATCGGCCCTTCATCTGAAGTCCTCCATCTACTCCAACGGTCCAATCAGTCTTTGGCTCTTTGGAAATCTCCCCTTTCGGGCTTGAATCCAAGAGTCATCCAACTGAGCTCCGACCACTCTATCACTCCAAGATTTCTATATAGATAAAGCTCCCAAAAATGCGCTGTTCCTGCTAATCTTCGGTCTAAAGTCGAACTGGCTAAGTGTGTGGAGATCTCGATATAACGAGCATCTCAAAGCTGCAATCCTGTGACGATGCTTCCTACTTAATGCGTCTACTACGACATTCGCCTTCCCCGTGTGATACTGAATCGCGAACTCATAATCCTTAATAAACTCAACCCATCGTCGCTATCTCTGATTTAGTTCTTTTTTGAGAGAAGAGGTACTTCAAGCTCTGATGATCTGTGAGTAGCTCGAACTGTACTCCGTACAGGTAGTGTCTCCATGTCTTCAATGTGAAGACCACTGTTGCTAGCTCCAAGTCATATGTGGGATAGTTCTGTTCATGCATTCTCAACTGACACGAAATGTATGCTACTACCCTCTGGGTCTGCATCAAAACACCTCCTAGACCCGCTAACGATGCATCTGTGTAGACTACGAAGGTCTTATCACTGCTAGGAATGGTCAAAACTAGCGATGTAGTCAACTTAGCCTTCAAAGTCTCAAAGGCCTCATGACACTCCGTGCTCCAAACAAAAGGTACACCCTTTTTCGTAAGGCGTGTAAGTGGTGTGGCTATTTTTGAGAAGTCCTGAATGAACTTCCTGTAACAGCCAGCCAAACCTAAAAAGCTACGGATCTCGGTAACTGTCATCTGCGGCTCCCAATTAAGTACTGCCGTAATATTAGCTGGATCCACTACAATGCCCTCTCTGCTGATGACGTGGCCTAAAAATCCGACATCGGATAGCCAAAACTTGTACTTGCTGAATTTGGCATATAGCTGGTGCTCCCGCAAAGTCTACAATGCTAATTGAAGGTGCTGCTCGTGCTCTGCCTCCGACCTCGAATAGATTAGAATGTCGTCGATGAATGCTATCACGAACTGGTCCAAGTATGGACGAAAAACCCGATTCATCAAATCCATGAATACCGTAGGTGCATTGGTTAGCCTAAATGGCATGACAAGAAACTCGAAGGACCCATAACGAGTCAGAAAGACGGTCTTGGGAATATCCATCTCCCAAACCTGTAACTGATGATAGCCAGAACGTAGATCAATCTTCGAGAAATGCTGTACTCCCTGTAGCTGGTCAAATAAGTCATCAATCCTCGGTAATAGATACCTGTTCCGGATAGTGACCTTGTTCAACTCCCGATAATCTATACAAAGACGCATACTGCCATCCTTCTTCTTCACGAAATGGACCGGCACCCCCATGGAGAATGACTCTAACGAATAAAATCCTGAGATAACAACTTGTCTAGCTGAGTCTGTAGCTCCCTCATCTCAGCAGGTGCCATACGATAGGGAGCTCGAGATATCGGTGATGTGCCTGGCTGCAACTCGATGCAGAACTTAACCTCTCTCACAGGAGGTAGCCCCGGTATGTCCTGAAAGACATCCTGAAAATCTGAGATAACCCTAGTCTCGGACAAATCAGCACTTCGATCTTTCAGCATCACCTCCTCGATATAGGCCAGAAATGACTCCGCACACTGGTTGCCCTGTGAGGTCGCTACAATCAACTCAGACGCATCGAACGCTCGTAAACTGACTGTTTTCGTAAAACAGTCAATGCTAACATGGTAGGATGATAACTAATCCATACTAAGAATGACGTCGAAATCTAACATCCGCAAGACGATCAAATTTATGATAAACTCGGACTCATCTAAGCTGATGACACATCTCCTACAGACGTTCTCTAATAGAGATACATATCCTAAGGGAGTAGAGACGGACAACAGAACATCTAAAGGATGTGCGACTAACTGGAGTCTATCCATGAAGGCATGAGATATAAAAGAATGGGAAGCTCCAAAATCGAACAGGATCCGAGCTGGAAAAGAGTTTACTAAGAAAGTACCTTCTACTATAGGTCCGCTCGCACAGTGATCATGCGATATGACTGCATACACTCTGCCAGTGGCTGGCGACTGCTGAACTGTCGATGGTGGAATATACGGGACTATCTATCCCTTGGGAATCTCCTGAATTGCACAAATATGGCCTACTGGCCCCTCAATCCTAGGAACACATGGCGGTGCCTCAATCCTCTGCTGCGGCTGCTGGCCGTAACTGCGGCCTTGCTGATACTGACCCTGACCACTGTTCTACTGCTGACCGTGTCCTCGATTCTACTGCTAGCCCTGGCCTCTGTCCTATTAGCCTCCTGCTAGCGCACTGCGATAGTCCTTGGCCTTATGCCTGATCTTGTTGTAGTTATAACATGCACCCTGAATCTTACGCTGCGGTGGTGCTCTCGAGTCATGTTGTGCTCCCTTCTTGAACTTGCCCTGTTGATGGCGATGAAAGTCCTTACCCCACTGCTGGGGTCCTCCTAGTCCGGCAAAAGGTCTCTTGCCCTTGCCCTTGTCATTCTGATGTCCAAACTAGATTCAGGCTTGGATCTCTTCTTAGGAGGCATAATTACAGATAGTAACAACTAGGGTTTTACAGATATAAATGAGACAAAAATTGAAATAAAACCCTAGATTAGACACTGAACCCTAAGAGAGAAATAGAACACAAGAAATGAGAGATAGGAGAAATTACCCAAGATTCCCAAAAGAGATTATAGAGTAGATGATCCGCGGTCGAACGAAAAGAAGGCGACGGGCGACCGTGGTGTTGAACTGGAAAATATTGGGGAAAATTTTTGAAATGAAGGAAAATTGAGGAGTCGGGTCTTAGAGAAGAAGAAGAAGTGGCTCAGATCAGATCAGAGAAAGATCAATGGTGGTGGTGAAATGGGTTTAAAAAATTTAACCAAATAAACCGAAACCCGATAATGAAAATGAGCAGAAAACCAAAAGAATCTCTTGCGGTCGACCGTGGCGGTCGACCGTAACAATTTCCAGAAACATTTACGGTCGACCGTGGCGGTCGACCGCGAGAAAGATAAATGCATAGTCATCTTTAAAACCTGGATTTTAGGAAAAATTTCATTTTGGTCCTTAATAAAATTGTTTTATAAGATATACAAATACATATAAAGTTTTTAGCTATTAAAAACATGAAAAATATTTTATTTTAACTTAATAAAAATAAAGTTCATCATTTAAGCTCAAAAACCAATTATTCAAAATAAAATGAACAAAAAAAATGATATAAAAATCATTTTGGTACCCAAATCATTTTGGTACCACTAAAATTTGGGACATAACCCCTATCATTTAAATCCAAGGCCCTAGGGTTATGAACCCGCTTGGGCGTATTTTGTGCACCGATACGATCAAAGCAAAAATTGTAAACATGACCCATACGATTGCAATTTGTGTAATGTAGAGGTTTGAATGGTTTGTGTTGACCGAAATGAAATGCACGTGGTTCATTTGTAAAAATAGATTTTCCTTTGTAATTATTTTGTAAACGAGAATTTCTTTTCAAATCGAAATAAAACATGGCCAAATGACCAAAACAACCATAATAATCACATTTGTACACATGAGCATGTCTATGATTTACACTATGTGTGTGTACATGTGTATATGAAGAAGAAGCTTGATGGGATGCACAATCATGAATAGGCTTGTCAATTTTTGGTGCATTATGACAAAATTGAGCTAAATGGCCTTTAAGACCGCAAATAGAACATTTGTGAATTTTGTCATACATGTATGCGTAGTGAATAGGTTTCTTAGAAGAATTAACATTGAACTTTGCACACAAGTCCATAAGCTTTTTATTATTAGCAATACAAGTGTTTAGTGTTGAATCTAAGGTAGATATACGTTTTCTCATTTGATTCAACTCATCATTATGCATACAAGCATTGCTACTAGAAGTAGGATAAACAAGATTTTTCATCATAGATTTCAACTTATCTACTTCTAACATGGCATCACGTTTTTCATGAAACAAACTAGCATTTTCAATTCTCAAATTTTCATTGCATTCTTTAAGAATTATATTTTTATTTGCAATAAAATTAAACTTAGTGGCTAGTGTTTCATGAGTGGATTTCATATTTACATACTTACTATTTACATCAATATAGCAATTGTGTAATTTTTCAAACTCAAGAGCAAGTTTATCAAAAGTAATAATATCATTGTTATTAAGATCACATACCTCACTAGGGTTATCACCTAGTGGTATTGTACATGGAGATGAGGCTTCTTTAGAACTCAAAGCGTGATTTTCCAACGCTTGTTGAATGGCCTCCAAGTTCCCTTCATGTGCTTCAATAAATTTTCATATGGCGTAAGCACTAGCAAAATTAGCAAATTTGTTTGAAAAGGAAGAGTGAAAAGCATTAAGCAAATATTCTAATAAAAGCTTGTTCATGTTAAGCAATCTTTTATCATTTTCACTCCATTTGGATTTTTCCAAAATGGGAACAACATAGGCATCCTCAATAATCTCCCATAAATCAAGTTGTTTAGATTGAACAAAAAGTTTGAATCTAACACGCTATTGAGCATAGGGAAAAATATCCAAACGAGGAGCAACATTAATAGCAGAACCTAGACTAGATGCAGCATACATATCCATAATGATTATATGCAAGAAGCAAAAAAGCAATCAAAATTAGATTAGCACGAAAACGATAACTTGGATCTTTAACTCAAGGCGATTAGTCCTTAAATCAAAGAGCACTAAGCTCTGATACCAATTGTTGTCCCCCAGCCCCGCGGGGGGGGGGTGATTAGGGTTTTATGCTAATCTAATCCCGATTAAATGCCAATTAAAATTATATTGCTTAAGTAGTTCTTGCAAGAGATAGATATGAATAAGAGCGATAAGAATAAGCACAACTAAAATATACACTAAGCAAACACAAACACAAGATATGTTTACGAGGTTCGGTCCCACGACCTACGTCCCCTCTCCTCACCTTAAGTAGATACTCTACTATCACAACCCGGTTTGAAAGCCGAAACTTCTACACACTCGGTTTACAAGATCACCGAAAACTCTCACACTACATAATCACACTTTACACACTAAGTGTAGGAACCTAGCCCGTGTCCTCCTCCTCAAGTGCTCAAATGCAATCTCTCCCTAGGTTCATCAACCGACGCCACTCCTATTGGATTTGACCCCGTCTCTCGCCTCACACTTCTCTCGGTATACAAGTGTATTGCAAGTGATACTCACAAATAAAGATTAAATATAATGGTTTGTTCTCAACAACAAATGAGAACACAAATGAAGCTCACACTCACTAAATCACACCCCACAACCCACACTATATATTATAAAGATATTAAGCTTAATATTGTGTGTGTGATATCAGTGAATGAAAAAAATATGTAACTCAATAAATATAGCTAAGATATGAAAATGAAATTATAAGCTATATGAAAAGATGAGTTAGGAAAACTTCTCCATAGACAAGAAGAACAGTGAATGATGAGATTAAAAAAAATTCTCTTCTTGTAGTAGGAAAACTTCTTTTGAAACAGACTGATGAAATCAGCTTAAACAGCTCTTTTAAACACACTTAAGATTTTGTTAAAAGCAAAACTTAGATCTTAGAAAGAGAGCAGTAATGGGGTATTTATACCCACTCAAAATATCAGCCAAAACCAATTAGAAAAGACCAAAATACCCTCAGGCAGCCATTGTAAAAAATAGCCGTTAAAAAGCAATGATGAGATCGGCGGTAGACCGTGGAAATCTCGCGGTCGACCGCGAGGCACAAAAAATCTGAGTTTAGAAATTAAAAGCTGGCGGTCGACCGCGGTGGTCGACCGCGAAAGTCTCTGGATGGTTTCACGGTCGACCGCGAGCACATAAAAACCGTAGTATGAAAGTTTGCTTCTGGCGGTCGACCGTGGCGGTCGACCGCAAACGGATACTTGGCATATGACAGGTTTTTAGGCTGATTTTGAAAATACTTTAAAAATATCAAATCAATTCCAAAAATAGTAAAACTTTAGGAAAAGTTTCTAAATGATAAAATGAATATATTAGAAAAGGAATTTTTGGAAATATAATCTTTGTTTGCAAAAACACACTGTTTTTGAAAAGTGTTCGTAAAACCTGTATTTTATGAACATGAAAATTTTGATATGACTTATAAACACGTATATATATATCATGCATACATTGTATGTATATAATAAAGTATGAATGAGCTATAAACATGAAATAAAAGTTTTTATAACAATGTTTGATGAAAAATCATTTATATGATAGAAAACGTCAAATCTGTGTTAAGTGTACATATATTGAGCTTAAATATAAACATACAATATATGTAAGTAAACTACTCTTATACCTAGGTAAATCCACACATATGAACTTAAATCTTTAACACTTGATTGTCGTGTTTTAAAATACCTATAAAAAGAAACATAAAGACAAAACTAGATAATATATTAGCGATAAATTGTTTGACAAATCATCATCAAAACTATAGGGCCAACATAGAAGACTCATAAATCGACTCTCATAGTCAGCCACAGACATATCTCCCTGTTCTAGCTTAGACAACTCTAGCTCTTTCCTAGCCCGTGCCGCGGAAGAGATGTACTGCTCGTCAAAGAAATACACGAAATCCTCCTAAGTGAGGGCCATCCGATGATCCGGAGTGAACTGAAGCCTGTACCATCCTCCTGCATCACCCTTCAGGCTAAAAACTGCCAGCCTCTGCTTCTGCACTGAGTCGACGGTAAGTAAATCCAGAATGTTACTCACGTCCTCCTTCCACTTGTGGGCCACAAGTGAATCTGATGATCCCTGAAACTCTGATGCCATCATCTTCTGGTAGTGCTCCACTAAACGGAGCCAAGCTTCCTGCTCTGCGGCTGCAACTGATGGTGGAGTGAGTCCTGGTGTGGTCTCTGGGGACTCCTCTGTGATGGGGATGGTTGGAATAACTGGCTGTGGGACCACAGGTGGTGGTGTAGCTGGCGGCATGTGATTTTCCACTTGTTCCTCAACCGCTGCTAGCCTCGCTGTAATGGGTGCCATGAGATCTATGAAATACTGGGGAGCCTGTTGCGGCTCGAGTGGAGCCTGCTACGGCTCGGGTGGAACCTGCTGCTGCTCAGGTTCTGGTTCAGTCTGTCCCTCTCCCTGAGTACGGGATTCTCTCTGTCCACATCCTCGTCTAGCCATCTATACATTCGGAATAAAATTTATAAGATACAGTATTAAGACTTCAGGCAAAAGATATAACACAAAACAATAAGAAAATCGTATCACTTATTATTCATGCAAATACTTTTCAATCAAAGTATGATAGTCATAAATTTTTTTTATAATTTTTGAGATATACGTATATATCGTCCTCACTCATTCTAGAAATTCCTAGCGGACTCTATACATGAATCCTAAGAAACTCTATACCAGCTCCACGACTCGACACAGGCTGATCCTAAGGATACTAGAACTAGAGCTCTGATACCAACTGTGATGCCCCTGTTTTCACATATGGTTGCAGTCCAAGGTGAACCCAGAGATGTCAAACCTACCATGCACCCAAACTGTGCAACAACAAGTTTCACCAATCATAATAATATCCTCTAGTAGGATCAACTAAAAGCGTAGGTACAAAACAGGTAAAGAAGTAGAACGACAATAATAGACATGATAAAGAAGATGATATCTCATAAATAAAGGTCATGTCTCAACTGAAAATAAATTGAAATACATCTGGAGTCTGAAATAACATATGATGTCTCAACATGAATCAAAATGAAAAGTCGAACTAAGGCACATTACCTTTACAAAATGGAAATAAACTCTAAGTCTAAATAAAATTTAAAACTACAGTGGAGCCTCTAATAAATCTCTTGGGACGATGACTATGCAAGAACTTCGTCATCCTACGGCTCTTCGGAACTCCGAGCTACCTGAAAGGGTATTTTAAAAAGAAAAAAAATAACAAAAAGAGCGTCAGAGCGCTACAGCAAGATTACCTCCATCCGCCCCCAGGGGAAGGGCTGTTAGATGGAGTGGATGCTTTATCTATTAAGCATAGTCTACCTATATTATTTTTCTTGTATCTAGCGGAATTAATATTCAGATACCTACAAAACGAGACGTAGTACGTTGAGCGAAATAATCCAAACAAGGAAACCCTCATGTATATACCATATGTCCCGAATCGTAAACATCTAAACATTAAAACTGAATTAAGGATAAACAATCTAAATAAAATCAACAATTTAAAATCCACAACACGAGACTGTTACGTCGAGCGAAATAATCCAAATAAGAAAACCCTCATGTATATACCATATGTCATAAATTGTGATCCGCAAATCATTGATCCCAACCTAAGAAATAAAGAAAAGCAGAAAAAAATAAAGACGTCAACATATCGTATTCATAATATCTACCACTGCCACTGGGGAGATCGAATGAATACTGACACAAATCTCGTGTACTTTCATATGCCAAGTACTCTGGATCATATATTTTAGCAGTGAGTCAAAAACATAACTGTCATCCGCCAATGACTCAGGCTATCGTTTGGCTATCTCAATGCACCTCCGTGCAAGATTTTAATACTTAGCATTATCATATGTAACGGACTACCCTGTAGGTATCCTAATCAGTGTACACGGCTCATTAGTCTCATCGCGATCTCAGTACGTAACATGAGTGCGGAACGGCCTACCATATAGGTATCCTAGAAGTACGTCTCATAAGCCTCATCGCACTCTTGTGCGGACAGACTGCTAAATAAAGCATCCAAACCCGACTTAATAGCCTACACAAATGGAATATCGACGCACTACCCCTGAAATACTGAATTGAGCTCATCAACGATATCCAGAAGTTGTGTGTATAGTATGTTCTAAACTCTTTCTCAAGGTAATTAGGTCTTAACCCTTCATAATCCCTCTCAGAAACCCCAAGTGTGTACTACTGTACTATTCGTGAAAATATGTGTAAAGAAGTATGGCTCGAAGTCCGTGATTACATCTTAAGTAGACATAAAACAAAACTAAGGAAAAACAGCCTTTGTAGTCGACTACAAGGATTAGTAGTCGACTACTCTGAGTCAATCCAGACTCTGTGAAAACAAATTTACTATTAGTAGTCGACTATTAGGGTCAATAGTCGACTACTCAGTTATAACTCAGTTTTCTATGTTTCGAAGGTTTGTCAGAGTAGTCGACTACTATGCTTAGTAGTCGACTACACTGTGAAAACATGTATACTGACGTGCACAAACAAGAAATTAATTTAACATACACTTATCACTTCATATTTACATGATTTAAACTTGTTAAACATACAGTAATAACTATTCTGAGCATGACAACAATGTATAAATTTGTCTAGTTAGGGTTTTACATCAAAATTTATCATTTTCTTCAATTGATCAATATGTAAACAATACGATAATAATAACATGATTTAAAATCTACATATGAACAGAGATCAATCTTGTTTCAAATTCTAATTTTACAAAACCTAGATGTCACAAGTCTAGGGTTAAACTTCTTTAAACATCATGTACATTCAATTAATTGCATATCTAGGGTTTAGGCATGATCTAAACATGATTAACGGATTAAAAGTGAAACTAAAAGCATCACAATGATTATGATCACAAACTATTTACAACAGCAAGAAAAACAAGTATAGATCTAGTATGGGTTTATGAAATAACATAAAAATCTAATCTTTTTATATCTCATATTAAGATCATGCACATAAACATCAATATTTAACTTCTAATCTAGTTATTTAACTATGGGGATGGGTTTGGACGAAGATAATCTTGCCTCAAAGTGCTGTTGTACTCCTCAACCACGTGCACGCAAGATCTCTCTTCTCCAAAACGCTAAAACTCGCCTTCTTCTCGACTAACTTCTCAAGAACACTCCCAAAATTCTCAGTTTAGGGTTAGGGTTTGAGGAGGAAGGTGGCTGGTGATAATCTCACATGAAATAGGATAAAAAGAGCTTTAAAACGAATATATATACTTAGGGTAACAATTGAGTTCGGATGCAATGCAAATCCAACCCAAAAACTAAAACCTTGCACGTCCAGGAATTCCCGATAGTCGACTACTAAGCATAGTAGTCGACTACTAAGTAATACACAGGTTTTTGAAATATGTACACAATATTTTGATGATAACTTTCTCATCCGATCTCAGAATAAGGTGATTAAAGATTTTTTGGAAAGCTGTTAAAAAGACCTACAACTTTGGTCTTTTGAGTTTTCCTAGATTCTAAATGCATCGTTATGTAAAATCTATAAACTCTTAACTGGTCATTTTCCCAGATTTTTCTCGTGCATGTTTTGTGCAATTGCACTCTTATATTCATATATATGTATCGAATTGATCTCAAATTAATTCCTAGCATATTCAAATATCAATAAACGTTATTTATCATAATATAATATGTTTATTATTATATCTCACAACATTCAAAATTACGGGGTTTTACAGAGGTTCAGGTAAAATTTCCAATTCAGGAGCCCGAAATTAAAAGGAAAATTATGAATTTTAGCCGAAATCCTACGAACAAAATAGAATTTTCTGGTTAAAGTCTAATTAAACCTACGGGAAGCATACATGTAAGCGATGGGTTCAATTCTCATCCAAAGATCCTCAAAGCTCAATTTCAGCCAAACATCAAAAACCCATTATCTCAATATCGAATTTTGGCCATCCAAACCCAAAGAAAATTCGACCATTACTCTTAAACCCAAATTTTTGTTCGGCCATGAACATATGACCTAAATCTAAAATTACGGCCACCCCCCTCTATAACCCAAGTTCAAAATTTTGGCCATCAAACCCATTATCTTCATGCCCTAAAATTCGGCCATCAAACCCACAACCAAGTTAAAGTTTCAATCTTTCCTTCAAAACCAAGAAGAATAGTTCAAATCATTCTCTTGAATAAAGTCAAACACACAAAACAGAGCTCATGGAGAAGAGCTTACCCAAGAGAAGAAGAAGCTTGAACCCAATGCCAAGAACCAAAGAATAAGAAGAACCCAAGCCTTAAACTCAAGAACCCACCAAAAAAAACCTAGATCTTGAAGATGTTTTTCGGCCAAGGACTAGTGGGAAAAAGATGAAGGGTTTAGGGATTCTCAAGACTTGAAATCTCTTACAAGTAGCTTTCAAGAATCCTTAAAGAGTTGGGTTTGGAAGAGTTTGCAAAAAAAAAGAAGGAAAAAGGAAAGGGGAGAGGAGGTAAAGGGGTTTGTCTTGTCCCGCGCCCCCCCCCCCCCAAATCAAAAATCCATTGGACAAAAGACCCCCACTCTCTCTATCTTTCTCTTTCACGTGTTCCCCCTCTCTCCCTCTCATGTGAAACACTGATGAGTGTTTCTCATGTGCGAAACACTTATGAGTGTTTCTCATGTGCGAAACACTTATGAGTGTTTCGCACATGTGCAAAACACTTGCGAAACACTTACAAGTATTTGCATGTGCGAAAACACTTATGAGTGTTTTGCATGTGCGAAACAATTATGATTGTTTTGCACATGTGCAAAACACTCACAAGTGTTTTGCACTCAGGGAAGGGTTTTGGGTATTTTCACAGTGTTGTCTCGCTCGTTTTCACCCATTATCAGCTGCTTTTGGCTGTTTCGATGTATTTGAGGTTCGTATTTATACTTCAATGAGTATACGAGTATAAACTGCATCTCCTTAAACCTCCTATGGGTACACGAGTTTAAATAGATTCTTGACACTCCTAGGAGTATACGAGTATAAACTGATTCTCCACGTTCTAACACCTTAAGATCTTAAACTGTGTAGACTCCAGCTAATGTATGAGTATAAACTATGTTCACGCCGATCAACACAATGAATAAGAGTCAATGTTGGTCAACGTGTTGCAATGAGAGTCAACGTCGATCAACGAGTTGTAATGAGAGTCAACGCCGGTCAACGCATTACAATGAGAGTCAATGTCGGTCAACGCATTACAATGAAGGTTAACACCGGTCAACGCATTGCAGTAAAGGTCAATACCGATCAATGCGTTACAATAAAGGTCAACGTCAGTCAACATGTTGTAATAAAAATCAACGCTGGTCAACGCATTGCATAGAAGATCGACGTGAATCAACACGTCCATGTTTTCGCTAAAATAAGGCTCAATTGCACTACAATGAGGGTCGATGCTGGTGAACACATCGATCATTTCTCCGAAATAAGGCTTAGGAAAAATTCCAGGTCAAAGGATAATCCCCAGGAGTTCAATCATGATTCAGATACAAACTCCTAACGAAAATGACCAGTTCAACATCGATTCAATGATACGAGCTAATTCAGAAATCCACACACCAGTTTTAGTTCAAGATTTTAACAACAGTCAAATGATAAATACAACACCAGAAGAATTTTAGCTGTTTAACAAAATACTGAATAGACTAAAAACTAAAAAAGTCAAAGAATTGAAGGTTGGATGAATCATATCCAAAGTATTCCAGGCTCCTCTATAAAAGAATGAGACTGAAATACTTTGGAGGGAGTATCTGTAGGTATCAAAAATTACATATAGGTTCCCGCATGTAGCTCGAGATGAAGAGAAGGTGATGAACTCTATTATCTAAGTCAAAGATGATTATCCGATACCATAAAGAAGCAAACAAGTGCACGAAGCGAGTCAGTAAAGCATACGAGTTAACAAAACGTGCGAAACAGCTAAACAACAAAGAAACAACACAACCAAAGCTGTGTTTTACACAGAGTGCGAAACACTTAAGAGTGTTTCATACCCATATGTGAAATACCTAAGGTGTTTCGCTGTGTTTTGCACAGGTGCGAAACTCCTAGAACTGTTGCGCACCAATCAGGACTCCCGGGACGTGTTTTAATGGTTTTCAATCTGTTTTGACAGTTTTGGAACCTCCCTAACTGTCTTGAGGCTATCCTTAAATGTGGGAGAGTAGTAGAACTATTATCAACTGAAGATAAGGCCAAATCATTAGTTCTTATCCGAAAACAGGGCGCCCAAAGCCTATAAATACACCCCTAGGGCCCTTATACACGGGGGATGGGGAATTTGGAACTTGGAGGCGAGTTGCTAACCCTGTGAGAGGAGAGCCATGAATTTCAGATCTAAAGGCGAGATCTTGATGAATTCTTCAGCATAAAGAGGGAGCTTTCGAGAGATCTGCAGCTTTTCCATCTTTCCTTGGGATCAAACATTATTTTGATCTCGAGAAGAGTATTTATCTTGTATTATTGAGATATTTAGTTCTGTTCTTGTGTCTAAAATAAAATAAGAACAACGAGCCTTCATTCTGATCAATCCAGATCTGATACTCGACGGTCCACGGATCAAAGCGTCCCCAGCATAGGCAAAGATCCCACGCAAGCAGTGACCGATAACGATCCTGCATGTGTTTCTAGGAGATTTCTGTTTATTTTCATTCGTGTAAGAAAAGTCTTATAAAAAGGCCCCTTCTTTCAAATCTTGTAAATCAATAAATGATTGTAATGGATTCCCAAATGAAATCGATTTTCGACACAAACACTAGCCTTCAATTCTTTGACTTCTTCAACTTTCATCCTATTTAATATTTTTGTCGAATAGTCTAAAATTCTTCATGTGTTGCATTTATCATCTGACCATTATTAAAATCTTGAACTGAAAATCAGTGTGTTGATTTTTGAATTAGTTCGTGTCATTGAATCAACATTAAACTAACCATCTTCGTCGGGAGTTTGTATCTGAATTGCGATTAAACTCTCGGGGGTAATTTGGAACTGAGAATTATCCTGAGCCTTATTTTAGAAATATTATTGACGTGTTGACCGGCGTTGATCTCCATTACGGTGTGAACATAGTTTATACTCATATGTTAACTGGAGTCTATATAGTTTAAACTCTTAAGGCGTTAGAGCGTGGAGAATCAGTTTATACTCGTATACTCATTGGAGTTTCAGGAATTAGTTTAACCTCATATACCTGTTAGAGGTTCAAGAAGATGTAGTTTATACTCATATACTTATCAGAGTGTGAGAAGAGCAAGCTGGGAATACATCAGAGGCTCGCCGGGTTAAGCACTTTGTGTGATATTTGATTGTAGGACCAGCTGTATATGCTATTACAACTACTATCTCTGAAGCTACCCCAGGCGCTTAAGTCACGAGACCAACAAATGAAGCTGATGTGTCAATGACTATTAAAGCTGATTGAAGATGAAGCTTGTACAAGCTTTATAAAGAGAAGCTCTCTGAGTTAGAAGAGTGAATTCGTCATCACAAGCTGTTCATTATATAATTTTTGGTAAACCCTTAGCCATCAACAGATTTGATGAGCCTTTACTGACTACTTTTTGAGTCAGGCTTGCATGTAAATTGTCTAAGTCTATTCTATATGTAATGTTGTGCTAAAAGAATGAACTCTTTTAGACTTAGTGCTATGATATCGAATACATAGACATTGTCATTTTCATAGGAATGCACCACTCGGTAACGTGTGTTAGGCGTAGTTTTATCTCTAATTAGGGATCGAGATAATATCACCTATGCATGTAAGGTATGAATTTTGGTGTTATTAATAACAACCTACTGTTCGCGTGGAAAATTGTGTTCTTCTTCATTGATGATTCCATTACAACTTTGGTAACAACTTTATGCGTTTACAAAGTTTCGGCCTTTTTGTAGGATCCGGTTACAACGAAAATCAAAATAAAGAATAAAAATTACAATTCTCTCTGAACAAATCACAAGTTTCCTGTTTTACGGTCCCTCGCTTGCGTGGGTTGTTTGCCTGTGCCGGGGTTGATTGCCGTGGACCACCGCGCAATCTCGATCCGAACAGATCTACGTGGTATAACGGGTATTATCCCACCAAGGAGATAATAGCCGTGAGGGATCGTTTCACCAAGGAAACGCTCGCTCAAATCTCGGGATCTAAGAACCAAGCTTAGATCCGGAGTGGAATGACGTAGATCTGGGTGTCCAAGTCTCCAAGCCTTCATAATTCCGAGTTGAGGTCGTAATCCGGCAGAGTTTCGGCTCTTCAGAAGTTCAGAAAAAAGTCCTCCCAAATGAACAACCAACCCCCCTATTTATAGCCTCTCTGAACTGTGCATTTGTGCACGAGAGAGAGGGGGGGGGGGGAGTCGGGCCACCTCAGGGTGGCTCGGCTCATGCCGAGCCACCCTAGGGTGGCTCGGCCACTGAGCTACCCTGGGGTAGCTCGGCTTGGGCCGAGCCACCCCGGGTTGGTTCGGTCCAGGCCGAGTCCCCCCGGGTGTGTTCCGTTTCGTCGTTTTCCCGTTTTTCGGTTATGTCCATGATTCGGTTGTTCGTTTGATTTGTTCGGGTCTTGATTTGATAGCCCGAG
This sequence comes from Asparagus kiusianus, assembly GCA_022839385.1. Lineage (NCBI taxonomy): Eukaryota > Viridiplantae > Streptophyta > Magnoliopsida > Asparagales > Asparagaceae > Asparagus > Asparagus kiusianus. Next base: position 119,456 of record BQKN01060528.1, on the reverse strand, counting down.
TCTTCATTTGGCAGTAAATCCGCCTCGGTGTTTGAGTTCAAGTCCGTTTTGTTGTTGGACGACTCGTTAACCTTCCGAACCGATGAATTGGTTCCACACGCGAACGTATTCCGTTGCTTACGTGCCTTGTCGCCTCGTCGCTCGAACGTCCGTTGATTTGTCGAATCGTCGTGCCGAGCTATGCTAAGGGACCTATAGGCAATTTTATACGCCTACACCTACCACGATGTCGAATACTTGGGCTTTCGTCCTTATCGCGGCAAAAGACTAACTGACAATGCGTGTTAGGCGTAGACTTATCTCTAACTAGTGATCGAGATAAAGTCCCACATGCATGAAAGGCATGGATTTTTGTCGCTATAATATTGAATATGTAGACTTGGTCGTTTTCATGAGAACGGACCACCCGACAGCATGTGTTAGATGCAGACTTATCTGTAATTAGGGATCAAGATAAAGTCCCCCATGCGTGTAAGGTATGGATTTTGTTGTTGAAAGATTGTGTCTTCTCTTGGGGTGTAGACGAACCTAGTGCCAGAGAGGAAGAATTTTATACTCTATCTCCTGTGTCAGAAGAAACTCAAAATGGGATCTCCACTCCGAGAATCTGAAAGGTGAAAATAAGAATGGGATCTCCACTCTGAGAATCTAAAAGATTTAGATAACCCTAATTGTTAGAAGGTTTGATTACCCAATCTGAAGGTGAATTTCTCGTTTATCGAGATGAAATTCTAACTTTGGCCCTAACTATTTAAAGGTTTGACCAAGCGAGAATTTTGAAATGACCCTAATTGTAGGAAGGTTTGATCGTCTGATGTTGGTGGAAGACTCTCGTTTATTGAAAGAAAATTCTGGTTTTTTGTCCTAACTATTTAAAAGTTTGACCAAATAGGAGTTAAGATGACCCAAACTATTTAAAGATTTGATCGTTCAATTTGAAAGAGGACCTCTCGTTCTTGGAAGGAATCGAGAGGGGATTTTGGCTTTGGGCCTAACTGTTTAAAGGTTTGACTAAATAGGAGTTTGAGATAATCCTAACTGTATAAAGGTTTGATCGTTCAATTTGAGTGGATTCTCGTTCATGGAAGGAATTAAGAGGGGATTTTGGCTTTGGCCCTAACTATTTAAAAGTTTAACTAAATAGGAGTTTGAGATAATCCTAACTGTTTAAATGTTTGATCGTTCAATTTGAGTGGACCTCTCGTTCATGGAAGAAATCGAGAGAGAATTTTGTCTTTAGCCCTAACTGTTTAAAGGTTTGACTGAATAGGGTTTGACATGATCCTAACTGTTTAAAAGTTTGATCGTTCAATTTGAGTGGACCTCTCATTCATGGAAGAAATTGAGAGGGGAATTGAGAGGGGATTTTGGCTTTAGCCCTAACTGTTTAAAGGTTTGACCAAATGGGAGTTGAGATACAAATAACAGTAGGAGTGTTAACTTGTACAAATCACTCAGTGGGGATTTTTTGGTGTCAAGAAGCTAGGATTTAACATGAAGGGGTTTGATAATCTCCATGGATCAACAAATTTAAATTTTGAATGGCGTGTCAGGACTTCAACTGTGGGAGTGTTAAAGGCTTAGACACAGTGGGAGTTTGAATGGATTTAACCGTGAAGAATTTTGGTGCACCTACTGTTAATTAATTTGATCAGTGAAGGATTTTATAGTGGAGGACTATGAATCATTAAGCACTCCATAATTACACCCTGGGAATTTCATGAGGAAAGATTGACCATATGCAGTCGTTGAATCTCATATCAATGAAAGAGTACTCCGAAAGTCACAGTGGGGGGTTTTAATCATCTTAGAAATGATTAAATAGCCATAGTGGGAAGTTCTTAAATCATTTTTATCATGATTAAGAATGAATTATTCTGATGATTAGTTTTTACCTTGAATAATCAATTGGTTTTGGGTTATCCTTAATAATACCATGTGTAGTATTCTCCAGGAACTTCCCATTGGAATTTATTAAGGTATTTCACCCCCAGCTCTTTAGCGAACCTGAATCTAATTGTATTCAGTCACATTATTGGTTATCCTTAAGAATATTAAGAGTAATATTCTCTAGGAACTTCCCATTATTAGAAATAAGGGAAACAGTTTAACCTCGTATACCTGTTAGAGAAAAGGGAGAAGCAATTTATACTCTTATACTTGTCAGAGTTTTCGTCATTCTCATTTGCCTTGTTTTGTCGTTATGACGCCGATATCAACCAAGGTTTGAATGTTGTTCTTCAGAGTAAAATAAGTCTTGGTTGGATGATGGATCCTCCTGTGTTACGTACAATACTTTTGATCTGAGGTCTTATTTGCTTCCTCCTGATTTGTAATCGGTGACAACTTGATTTTGTTGTTGGTGAGGAGGTACTCAAAGATGGCTGGAACTTCATCATCTTCGGAAGAATACTCCTGCTGGGATCTAGGATCAGTTGCAGGTGCCTTAACCATCGATTGGCTTCTCTCAGCCTTCTTTCTTTTAAGAAAGCATTCAGCCAGTTCACCGTGTAGTTTTAACTCTTTCCACGTGGTTGAAGGTACAAATCCCATGACCTCTAACACATCTAGGGAAAGATTGTTATGATAGGTCTAGAGTATGAATTTCTCCATGACCGGATCCTGGCAGTTCATCCCTTGGTTGCGAAAGCGTTTGATGAAATTATCAACTGTCTCCCCGTCCTTTTGCTTCTCATCTAGAAGAGTTCTGATAAAAACTTCAATGTCGTCATCGAAAAAGTGGCTAAGGAATAGATTTTCCATGTCATCCTAGTAGTTAATGCTTGTTGGCTTGAGACGTCGATACCAATTGAAAGCGGCCCTACAAAGGGGGCCTACAAATGACCGAATCATCAAAGGTTCATTCCCAGAGATTATACCCAAATAGGATTTGAAGTAAACCAAGTGTTGGGTTGGTGAGTGTCTCCTATCAAATGGAATAAAGTTAATCAAATTGAACTTTGATGGGTACAAAATCGCATCCCACTCCCTTGGATACGAGCACGAAATGTCCATCTTCTTTACTTCTTGAGCAGACATTAAGGCATTGACCTTACTCTCGAGTTCTCTCATCTTCTTGTCCTTGCCCGCATCTCTCTTTGAGCGATATTGAGGAGAAGCAATTAGGCCACCCCTAGTTTCATTAAGGGGTGCAATTAAACTACCCCCAATATTATCGAGGGGTGCATCGATCTTGATGACTTCATCCACTTCTGGATCACTATCGTCTGCACTGTTTTGAACTAGCGTGATAGGTGTAGTGTGACAACTAGACTCAAACCCACTGACTAGACTTTGGTGGTCGAAGTCTTTGAACCTGCAACTCTCTCATTTACTGCATGACCAACTCCATCTCTGTTTTCATTTCGGCTCTAAGCCCTTCTCATTGTTTGGCTAGAGATTATGAAGGGTCTGAGATATGAGATCAGGAGTGATCGTGAATGCCTCCCTGGTTTCCCCCATACTAGACATGGTATCGTCGGAGGCGATTGTGGATCAAGTATCCGAAAGTTCATCATCCGAAGATAGTCCATTGTGAATTCCGGTGGCTCCCAATTGAAGCCAAAACATTCATTGGGCTATTCTTGGATCGACTTTTCTTCCTAGAGAAAAGTCGGGATTAGAGTCATTTGAAGTAATCGCAGACTTTCCTTTGTCAGCCATGTTGATGGTGACTTTTGGGAATTCATCATCCTGGATGACAGATTTTCTCTCGTGGAAGCGTTTTGATCTGAGCTATTATGCTTCAGTTGTAATTTTTTCGAATACTGAGACCCTTTGTGAAATGGTCTTAGGGTAGCTATATTTTGATAATACTTCCCTAATAAGTCTCTCACATGGACAATAAGAATCGTTTTTTGGACAATCCTATTTCGAGATTTGTTTGCACCCCTAGCCTGATGGTGCAACTCATCGGCATGATGACCGGAGCATCCTATAGTTCGTTGGTGTGACATTACATTAGGAGTCGCAAATTTAGAACCACTAGGAGTCGCACGTTTAGAACCACCCCCTTGTGAGTGTGGAATCTTAACGGGCTTCTGGGCTTCAACACGAACCCCCAGGTGAGAAGTGACAGGAATTCTCTTATGCACGGTACATGAACATATACAATGAGGTGTCCTGGTTTGTTCGGAGGTGGCGGGACACCTTTGAGAAGCAGATGGCTTGACAGAAAGACATGTACGACTCCCAGTCAATAGAACTACTCGGGTTTTGTTTATCGGAGCTTTGCCTTGATATTTGTGTGAAGGACCAACGCGATCAACCATCATAACCTTGAATTTCGATAGGTCAACGCTGCCGTAAGGCTTTACCGGAGGTACGGAAGAGACCGAAGCAGGAATGCAGGCTAACAGAAGTAGAGAAACGATTGCGGGAGAGTCTGTTTGGGCAAGACACTTCATTGTGTCTCGGCCATGGCCGAGACACTCTGATGTGTCTCGGCTTGCGAGACACTTTGATGTGTCTAGGCCATCAGGAAATGGTTCGGCCGACTTCCGAGTTGATTTTCACGTAAGTTCGAATTTTGGAATCCAGACTCGGCAGGACTTTGGCGGTTCTTCAGCAACCTCTTTCTTCTTCAATTCTTGTGCTTTTTGTACAAGGGTACGCATGTGTACGGTACGCGCATGGCTATTTTGGATGTACTCCTTGAGATTTGAGCAAGCTCTTTTGATGAGAATCCATTCTTCTGTTGATGGTTGGAGGAAGTGATAGCAAATTGCCGTTGACGCGGCTGGATTATTTGACGCTTCTTGGATTCCAAGTCTGCATAGTAACGAACCTCATCAACTTGTTCCAAGGCCTTGGTGATTTGACGAGCTTGGCATTAGCATCGTCTCTGACGAGCCCTCTTTGTCAAGTTTGCGTACTTTGGTTGAACAACTCCTTGACTGGAGAGGAGTTGTAGCAAGCAGAGTCACTTGTACCCTTCACCGGTGAATATGCCTCCTTCAAAGATGAGATCTTTTTGCACTTGTAGGGAAAAGATGATTTTGATAAAGACGAGGAGAAATATTCCTCGAACTTGACTTTGTCGAACTCGTACTCGACCGTCGAATCAACCTGGATCTTGATCTTCGGTTGCGACATGATAGTCTCGACAGCAAGACTGTTGGTTCCCACTGTGGTCGCAAACGTGTTTGTGTCAGAAATCTTTTTCATTGTGGAATCCATTACAACTCATTTATCAATTATAGATTCAAAAAAAGAAGGAGCCTTTTTATAAGACTTTTTTTATACAAATGAAAATAAACAAAGACTTCCTAGAAATACACACAGGATCGTTTATCGATCGTTGCTTGCGTAGGATCTTTACCTGTGCTAGGGACGCTTTGATCCATAGACTGCCAAACAACAGATCCGGGTTGATATGAAAGTAGGCTCCGTGTTCTTTGTTTCAATCGAGGAAAATTAGAACATAAGTGAATAACCTCAACAAAGTGAGATTACTACTCTTCTCAAGATCAAAACAAGGTCTGATCTTAAGGAAATGGGTGAAAGGCTTTGGATCTCTTGAAATTCTCCCTTTATGTTCAAAAAATCACCAAGACCTCGCCTCTCTCTCTGTAAATCGTGGCTCTGCTCCGGAAAATGTAGGTTCTCTCATATGTTCGTCAGTCAACCATCTGTACCCTTCATGAATGCATGAAGGGGGGTATTTATAGGGCTTGAACACCATGTTTGCAGTTAAGAATTCATGATTTGGCCTTATCTTTAGTTAATAACGGCTTTACCATGTTTAAAGATAGCCTCAAGGTAGTTAGGAGGCTAATGGATAAGACGACACCCGAAGAAAACATCAAAAACTGCATCATTGGCTTCTCGACGTGCGAGACACCCTGAGGTGTCTCGAAACCCAAGACACTATGAGGTGTCGCAGAATCTGGGACACTCCGAGGTGTCTTGGAATTCGAGACACCCTGAGCTCCTCGTTTTGTCATCTTGTCGCATCTTCATTCCGTCGTTTCACGCTTTCCTTTTCTTCCTTTTGGCATCAGATAATCTTCTTTGAATCAGATGATGATGTTCATCGCCTTTTCTTTATCTCAAGCTTTGTTTTGGGAACCTATAGGCTTGGTCAAATTGTTCAGGTGAGGTTTGATCAGTTCAGGCGGACTTCAGAACATGCTGTGAAGAACGAGTCATAACTTTCAAACCGTAAATCCGAATTGAATGAATTATATCTGAAAATCACCTACCATGATGAGATGGAGCTAACCAAACTTACTGAATTTTGGTTTTTCACCATCCATTTTGGCAAATTCCCTCCGGGTTAAGAGATATTAGCATTTTTGTCAGTTTTGAGCTTCTTTGCAATGTATAGGCAAATTTTTATGCCTACACCAATTAGCCTTGGTCGATTGACCGGCCAGAGAAGATCTTCACAGGTCAGGTTTTGGTGTTTGTATTTTGTAACTTTATTCAAAAACTTAATTTTATTAACGGGAGGCATATAACAAGATTTAAACTTTCATATTTGCTTAACAGGGATTAACTCAACATGATTTAAACTCTTGAATTAATCTAGTTAGAGTTTAGCATTTCTATTAACCAAAAATTCTCAAAAAATATAAATTATCAACATGATAACTAAGAATGATTGGAACTAATCATTGAACATATGTAAAATAATTTAAACATGTTCACATCACTTAGGTATCATAAACCTAGGGTTTATACATCTTAAATTAACAAGAAAACTCAATTAATCGTTAAACTAGGGTTTAAACATGATTTAAGCATGACTAATAAATAAAATGAAAAAAGAAACCCTAATGATCATGATCATCAACTAATATAAACAACAACAACTAAATCTATAGATTTTCACATTGGTTTAAAGATGAACTTTATAAACTAAGATTTTAAAACATCGGGTTAAGCTTTAACATGAGATTCATCAATTAAACATCTTAAATCTTGAATTAACTATAGGGAAATATTTGGAGGAAGATGATCTTGCCTCAAATGTTGTGTTGAACTCCTGAACACGTGCGTGCAAGATCCCTCTTCACCAAAGTCACAAAATCCTGCTTTCCTCTCGACAAACGCCTCAAGAACTCTCCTAAATCTCACAAATTATGATTAGGGTTTGAGAGAGAGAGAGAGAGGAAGAGGATCTACTAGAGTTTGGAATACTGATTAAAATATGTATTTTTTGTGTGTAAAAATGTATATATATAACTATAAACCCGAATCAAAACAACCCAAACCCGAAACAGGAAACTCAGTCAGACTTGGAAAATAGTTTTTGGTATTTTGTCTGTAACATTCACGTCTAACCTCAGAATGAGGTGATTTAAGTTTAGTTGGAAAGCTATTAAAGATACCTATAACTTTTATCTTTTTAGTTTTTCTAGATTTGAACTGTATAGGTGTGTAATGTAGATATACTCTTAACTGGTCATTTTTCCAGATTTCTTCTTTGTGCATGTTTAACCTTTGTATACTCTCATATATACTCTTAATTGACCTCAAATTAATTCTTAGCATAATCATTCTTCCATAAATAATATTCATTATGATTAGAACTCATTTATCAATATAATTCATACTATTTTCCAAAATTCATAGGGTTTTACAGTTAACCTGTCCTAGTGGTTGATTGTTTCCTAAGAGAGGGCATTCCTCTAAAACATGGGATGGATAAAGACAGTTATGACAATTGAAAGTACCCTAGAGGGGGAGTGGGGGTGAATAGGATAATCAAACATAATGTACAACTAATGAAATTTCAATTGAATCAAAGACACAAAATATGACAATAAGCAAAGATAAAAGAGAGAGGGTGAGAGATAGTTAGCCAATGAAGACGACGATATGTTTACGAGGTTCGACCACTCTCGACCTACATCTCTGACCACCTCTCCCGATGGTAATCCACACCACAACTCGATTTGAAAGTTAGAACTTTTTACACAATGATCTTCTCAAGATCCAACTCTCCACACAAAGACACACAATATAAGATGAAGATAATAATCTCTCTTACAAGAATCCTATGACGAGGATGAAGAGGTTGACAATTGAAGCATTGGAATTGTGAGTTTATGAAAGTGAAAGACTTAGAAGAAAAAAGGCTTGAGAAAATTTGCTTTAAAATTTTGAATCACAAGTTGTCTTGTTGTTCTTCTTCTTAAAATCAAATGGGTCTTTGAGGATTATTTATAGCCTCTCAACCACATCAGAAGGTATGGACTCCAAATCAGATTAAATCTACTGAAAAACATTTTCTAAAATCAAAACAAATCCCTTAAAAACCAGATTCAGATAAAAATAACCTGTGACACCTAGGGTTCACACAAGGCTGTAGTCCAAGGTGAAATCTGGATTATCAAACCTGCCATGCACCCACACAGTACATTAACACGTTTTACCAATCATAGTAATATCCTCTAGTAGAATCAATAAGAAGTGAATGTGAAAAACAGACAAAATGAGAAAGTAAAAACAATAGACTGGATATAGAAGGAGAGATATCAAGAATCATGTCTCAACTAAAGTACATCTGATATCTGAAATAATAAAATGTCTCAACATGAATCAACCAAATCTCATACTAAGACACTCTGCCTATATAAAATGAATACAATTTTAAAGTATGAACAATGAACGTAACTATACGGTGGAGCTTCACCTACTAAGACCGTGCGATAGCGACTATGCTAGAATTCCATCATCCTACGGCTCTCTGAAACTCTGAGCTGTCTAAAAGAGACAATTTAAATAAAAAGAATAACAACAAGAGCGTCAGAGCACTATAGTAAGATAACCTCCATCTGCCCCCAGGGAAAGGGCTGTTAGATAAAGTGGAGGCTCTACCTATTAAGCATAGTCTACCTACAATTATTTTCCTCGTATCTAATGGAATTAATATTTAGACACCTACAAACGAGACATAGTACGTCGAGCGAAACAATCCATATAAGAAAACCATCATGTACATACCATATGTCTCAAGTTGTAGATACCTAAATATTAACATCAAACTAAAGATAAACAATCTAAAGAAACCAATAATTAGAAACCCACAACACGAGACTGGTACGTCGAGAGAAATAATCCAAATAAGAAAACCCTCATGTATATACCATATGTCTCAAGTTATGAATCGCTAATCATTGATCCCAATTAAGAAGTAAAAGAGAAGCATTACATGAAAGTAGACTACAACTCCAAACGTCAAACATGATGAGCAAATGTTACAATCTCGAACTACCCACGGGTAGTGGCATAGTCATGAGAAAAATATCATCCAATATAAACATCTCCATAGATCATGTCATGTATGCCAAAAGTATCTAAATTGTACCCTACTCTTAGGTAATCTAACATGGGAGCAAACTACAGCTGTGGATATATGTCTTCATGAACTAACGATACTCTTATAAGGTACAACATACTATCGTGTAGAATTAGCATCCTTACTCAATCATTCTGTGGCAATAGGTATATCTCCTTATTCTGAATGATGCATCCAGATGATCGTATAACGGAGCATAGGTGTATTGACCTAATCCGAAAACCCCGATCATCTTCGAGTATTGGTACAGTCACGGTCTCATTGTGGGAAAACGCCCAATACTCCTGGTGTGGTAAAGCCGCGGTCTCATTGCGGGAAAACATCCATCACCGAGCATCTACCACTGATTAACTAGGTATTATGTGTGTTATTCCAATACTAACATCGTAAACATGTGTCATGCATCTCAACTATGCATATAAACTCAACTAAGAACATGTATTACGACTCAAACAAAACGTGTATTCAACACACGCACACGTATCTCGACATGCGGATCCACAACACGTGTTCACGACTACCTCGTGTGTAAAATAATCAACAAGCAGTATATTACAATGCATGTATATCTTTTATTTTAAGCTAATCAGACAACACTTATCATAATCCCCTTCGAGATACTCATATGTGTACTACAATAGTATATGTGTGCACTCAAGGTTGTACGTGTATCATCATGTGACTCACACCTCACGATCGCATCCAAAATGCAAGCAAACAACACTCAGGAAACTCAAAAGAGGCAGACCAATCGACCGCTCCAAAGGCACTGGTCGACCAGACCAGGAACGTGGACAAACAGAGATTTGTCGGTCGATAGCCCCTAGGGCGCCGATCGATCGACCAGAGAAAAAAAATCTATTTTCTCAAGGTTTCAGGTTTTGTTGATTTATGATATCATAACTTGCTCAAAAATAAAACTTTCTTATCATGAAACATAAAACAACACTTAATCTTTGATAATTACTTACAAAAATTATCTTGAACATGATTCAAACTCTTGGGTTAATCTAATTAGGGTTTAACAACCTAATTAACAAAATTATTAGAACATGATTTCTTAACATGTTTAACATATGGTTGCTTGTAAAAACTTATAGATCAGATATAATTTGATTTAAATTCACTCATGTTTCTTATGTTTCACAAACCTAGGTTTTAAGCATCTCTAATCAACATGTAATCTCAATTAAACATCAAATTAGGGTATAAACATGATTAAAATATGATTAACAAGTTAAAAATAAAATTTTAAATAACCCTAATGATTATGATCATATTTCTATTATAAACAGCAAGAAAAACATGTAGATCTAACAATGGGTTAATATTTTATATCAAAAATCTACTTTTTAATCATGTTAAAATTAGATCTGAGCATCAAAATAACCATATTACTTCATAAACACATGTTTTAAACTACGGATAAGGTTTGGATGCATATGATCTTGCCTTAAGCTCATGTGCAAGCCTCTGAAACAAACAAAAATCAATCCACAAGTGCAATCAACCCGTTCTCCCTTGCCACACATCGATGATCTTGCCCTCGTGTCGATATTTTTCTTCACAAAGCTCTCAAAGTTCATAAGACAAAGATCTAGAGTTTTTGAGGGGGGGGGGGAGGATGGCTGCTAGGGTTCAGAGATATGATAAAAAAGAAGAATTTTCATAAAATAACATAGGTATTTATATAGGCAAATCCGAAACAAACCCGTTTGACCCGAACCAGGAAACCTAGTCTGACTGGGAAAACCACGTTCGGTATTTTGGCTGTAACTTTCTCACCTGACCTTAGATGAGGTAATTGTTCGCGGTAAAAATCGTGTCTTTCTTCATTGATGTCATTGCACTCTTGATAACAGTTTATCGGTTACAAAAGATCCGGTCTTTTTATAAGATCCGGTTACAATGAAAATCAAAAATAAGAAAAAAGAAAGATTACAATTTTTATCCTTGTTTGTCGAACGAATCGCGAGCTCCTGTTTTGCGGTCACTCGCTTTGATGGGTTCTTTGCCTGCGCCGGGGTTAATCCGTGGACCACCGCGTGATCTCGATCCGGGCAGATCTACGCAGTATAACGGGTATTATTCCACCAAGGGAGATAATAGCCGGGAGGGATCGTTTCACCAAGGAAACAACCGCTCAATCTCGGGATCTAAGAACCAAGCTTAGATCCGGAGTATAGCAACGTAGATCTCCCGATCCGGTCCTCTCGAACTCCTGCCTTATTTGGCGTTGTCGATTGCTGAGCACCGGATCCGGATGAACAAGTCTTGAAGCCTCCAAAGATTGAATCTTGTTTAGATCTGAGTCTCCAATCCAGCAGGGCTTCGCCTCCTCCAAAATCCAACCTCTGAACCAAATGAGCACCAGGCCTATTTATAGGCGCTCAAAACTGTGCCCCGTGCACAGAACTGGGCCGGCCACCTGTGGGTGGCTCGGCTCTTGGCCGAGCCACCTGCAGGTGGCTCGGCTTTGGCCGAGCCCCCTTAGGTGCGGTTTCCGGTTTCCGTCGTTCGGTTTTCATTCGTGTCCGCGATTCGATTCGCTGTTTGATTTGGACTCCGATTCGGTTATGTGGTTGACTTGTTCGGATTTGATTTGTTGACTTGATTCCAAACATGGCAGTTAATCCGGTTCTGAGTTCGAGTCCGGAATTGATCTTGATTCGATCGTTATATCACCGAGTTCGCTCTTGTTTAGATGACTCGGTGATTTCCCGAAACGTTGGTTTGATTCCGCGTGCGAGTGGGTGCATTCCAATGCTTGGGTGCGATTTGTTGGCTTCATCGCCT
>BQKN01060528.1:90256-107343 GCA_022839385.1 Asparagus kiusianus | reverse complement strand
GTGGGTGCATTCCAATGCTTGGGTGCGATTTGTTGGCTTCATCGCCTTGTTAACCTGCTCCGTTGCGTATGGCTTGGCTTCGGCGTTGGCGAGCTAACGGTCTTGTTTGGATACGTCGCCCGATGATCCGTTTGTTGAATTGGTGTGTCGAGCTGTGTTGTGGGACCTATAGGCAATTTTATACGCCTACAGTAATCTAAGATTTGTTGGAAAGATTCTGAAGAGATATACAACTCTTGTCTTTTGTGTTTTTCCATATTCCAACTGTATTATTATATAAAATATATAAACTCTTAACTGCTTATTTTTCCAGATTTTAGGCTCGTGTGTATAGTGCATGATTTCACTCCTATATTCATATATATACTTTGAATTGATCTCAAGTCATTTATAGCATACTCAAACATCAATAAATATTATTTATCATCATATAACATATTTATTATTATTTATCAACATATTTTCAAATTCACGGGGTTTTACATTCTTACCCCTTAAAAGAATTTCATACCCGAAATTTCGTAATCGTATCTTAGAGATTAATAATACCAAAAAAGCATATTGAGTGGATAATCTAGACAAGAAAATCCTAACATACACATCATGTACCATTAACTTTTAAATATAAAACATAGAAATATCTAATTTTAATAATTTAGAATGAAAACATTCCCATTTAAGCCCTAACTAAGCAGAACTAGTACGTGGGACGAAAAATCCAAACAAAGAACCCCCCATATATATACCATGTGTTCCGAATAATTAGGAGCTAAGTGTTAATACCCTTATTCTAGCATTAAATATAAATATGACCATATAGATAATCATGAACACCAAACGAAATTAATCAATTTACCTACTCAAACAGGTGCGGGTAGTCACGACGCATATTCTCCTCATGCTCCCAAGAAGTCTCCTCAGCTCCTTTCCGGTTCCATTGAACTATAACCAAAGGTATCACTTCGTTTCTAAGCTTCTTGTCCTCCTTGGCAAGAATACAAATAGGAATCGCAATTGTAGTGAAATCATCATGAAGCTCGATCTCTGGTGCATCTAACACTCGCTGCTGCTCCTCATCGCGTAAATACTTCTTGAGCATCAAAATATAAAAAACATCGTGTATACTCGACATCGATGTTGGAAGATATAGCCGATACGAAACGATTCTAATATACCTCGGGGCAAGCTTTTCCCCGTCTACTAAAATGCTGAACTCCCTTCATTGGTGATACTTTAAATAATACATAGTCTCCGATCTAGAACTCTAACAGTCGTCGCCTCTAATCGGCGTAACTCTTCCGTCTACTCTGCGCTGTAACAATGCACTCTCAAATTTCTACTACCTTCTTCGTAGTCTATCTCACAAGTTCTGATACAAATAATAGGTTGTCCTCTGGTTCTTCCCAACAAATAGGTAATCTATAAGGACTCCTGTACCATGTCTCATACGGTGCTATGCCAATAATTGCTTGATAACTGTTGTTATAATCGACTAAATCAAAACAATGTTGTCCTTCCGACTACCCTGAAAGTCAATAACACATGCTCGCAACATGTCCTCTAATACTCCGTTCACTTTTTTTTCTTTGTCCATCTGTCTGCGGTTGGAGAACACTAGAATAGCACAACTACCTACCAAATGAATCCTAGAAGCTCCTCCAAAAATGACTTTTGAGATCCTTGTATATTTTCGTTATGCCTGGATGCACTGTGTATCTGGTATGATGCGCCTCAACTTTCACGAAATATAAGCCAACACTCTCTGAGTCTGTATCAAAACAGCTCCTAGACCCACTAACTATACATCAATGTAGACGATAAATGTTTTATCACTGCTTGGAATAACCATTACTGACACTGTATTCAATTTCGCCTTTAGAGTCTTAAAGGCTTCCTGTCACTCCGTGCCCCCAAACAAACTGTACACCCTTATACGTAAGGCGTGTAAGTGGTGTCGCACTCTTCGTGAAGGCTTGAATGAACTTCCTGTAATAACCGGCCAAACCTAAGAAACTACGAATCTCTATAACTATCTTCGGTGGCTTCTAATCAAGTATTGCTTTCACTTTAGCTGGATTCACTACAATGCCCTCCTTACTGATAACATGGCAAAAAATCTAACCTCAAATAGCCAAAAACTAGCATTTGCTGAACTTAGCGTATAACTCATGCTCTCGCAAAGTCTACAATGTCAAACAAAGATGCTGAAAGGCCCTAGGGGGGAGGGGGTGAATAGGGTTTATGGACAAACAAAAAGCAATTAAGGAATTTTCCAACAAACCACACACAATAATAAAATGCAAAGACTATAAAAGAGAGTAGGGTTAGAGATAATTAGCCAACTTGTGACACGCAGTATGTTCACGAGGTTCGGTCCGCTAACCTACGTCCCCGCTCCCCACTCTCGAGGAGAAAAAGCACTACACACCTAGTTTGGAAGCCGGAACTTTACTACATAATGATCTCCATTGAGATCTCTCACAACCACACAATAGATCTCCATGAGATCAAGCTCATAGCAGTTACAAAGTAAAGAAAAACTCTCTCTTACAGCAGCCCTATAGCAAGAGAAGAGATTACACGTGAAGCTTGGGATATAGGCTTTAAAAATGAGAAAGCCATTGAAAGTTAAAGCTCTTTAAAACAACAAACAAAAACTTAGGAGATTTTGCAATTAAGCTTAGTTGCTGAAGTGGTTGGGGTTGGTGGGTATTTATAGGAAGAGAAGACAATAGCTGAACCCCAAAGAAACAGCCAAAATCCCCCAAAAACTGAGATTTTTGATTCTAAAAAAACTAGCCGTTAGACTGCTTATCAGTCAACTGACATGAAGCATCAGTCGACTGATGAGCTGACCATTGTATACGATTTCTAGCGCATCAGTCAACTGACGACCATTTTAATCGATTGACGACCTCGTTAGTCGATTAGTCAGTCGACCAGAATAGAAGCATAAACTTTTGATGATTACAAGCACTTTCATTAGTTCACTGATGCCATCAGTCGACTGATCAGTTGACTGATAATCAATTTTCTGCCTGTTTTGAAATTGAAAATGAGTTTTAAAATCCCTAAAAAATAGTAAACAAATTCCAAAAAATGTGAAACTTTGTAAACAGTTTATAAATATTTTGAAAAACTCGTTTAAAAAGGAATTTTGCAAAAAGATCCTCGTATTTGTGAAAGTCACTATTTTAGCAAACATGTTAAAATATGAGTATTGAAAATGTGTATGTGTGTTATCCCAAGATCTTCAAATGTAATCAACAAGCTACTTTCCTACATTAAGTAGTAGAGAGAATAAAATAGCAAATATCTCTCACATATAAGTACATGGTTTGAGTCTTGATATTTGCTCTTGAGTTGATGAAGCTTATTATGCATATAGTGCTCTTGGAAAGCTTTGCTTCATCATGTTGCCTCCACCTCCTTAGATATCGTCGTTGTAGCTCATATTCCATCCAATCCTCCATATTATGGTGCTAATGAATTGTAATCTACAATATAGCTCAATAAACAATTAGCACCAATTATTGTGTTTGTGAATCATCATCAAAACAAAAAGGCTAACAATCTCCCTCTTTTTGATGATGGCAAAAAACCATTATTCAAGAGCAAATAAAGTTGATTATTTGGCTTTTAGATAGTTGCTCCCCCTATCTATAAAGCTCCCCCTAACTATGTGCATAAGTGAGGAGATTTCTCTCCCCCTTTGTCACCATCAAAAACAGGGTAAAAAAAAAAAATACAATATGCATGCAAAAATCCACACAATGCACTTCAAGTGTTGGCCTACCCGTGTTACATTCCTCAAGCGTTCGAAATTACTAGCTCTCACTAAGCTTTATTATCGACCCCACTCCTCTTAGAATTAACCCCGGTCTCTCACCTCTACACTCCTCTTGGTACCCATGTGTGCTTAAGCATGGTATGTCATTGAGTGCGTAAAGGTATCCGCTAATTAAGATATCCGCTAAGAGGATTGGTAAAGATATCCGCTAATTAAGATATCCGCTAATTAAGTTTAGTATCAATATAAATAAGGGATACATCTTTCTGCTCTACATGGTCACATAAGAAATGATGGTGTACATCTATATGCTTGGTTCTAGAATGCAAAACAGAATTTTTTAAAATATTGATAGCACTAGTATTATCACAAAAAAAATTTTGTATCTTGAAAATCCAAATCGTAATCAACCAAATTTTGTTTCATCCATAAAAGTTGTACACAACACAAGCCGGCGGTAATGTATTCCACTTCCGTAGTGGACAAGGCAATACAATTTTGTTTCTTGGATGCCCAAGAGACAAGAGATTTACCCAAAAATTGATATGTACCACTCGTACTCTTGCGATCTACCTTACAACCGGCAAAGTCGGCATCACAAAAACTATAAAGATCAAAAGAAGTATTTTTAGGGTAAAATAAACCAAGTTCTAAGGTACCATTAATATATTTGATAATTCTTTTAACCGTAACCAAATGAGACTTTTTAGGAGAAGCTTGAAAACGTGCACATGCACAAACACTAAACATGATATCCGATCTACTAGCAGTAAGATAAAGGAGACTACCTATCATACCTCGATAAAGCTTTTGGTCTACATTCTCACCACTAGCATCCGCATCAAGCTTGATACCTGTACTAATGGGGGTTGGAGCATGCTTGGAGCTCTCTAATCTGAATTTCTTCACCAATTCTCTAGCATATTTGCTTTAAGAAATAAAAATTATATCCTTAGATTGCTTGACTTGGAGACCGAGAAAGAATATAACCTCTCCCATCATGCTCATCTCAAATTAGTCTTTATAACTTTTGAAAAGTCCTTACACAAAGATTCATTAGTAGTATAAAAAATGATATCATCAACATAAATTTGAACTAAAAGGAAATCATGTTTTCGTTTTCTAACAAAAAGAGTATTATTAATTTTTTCTTTAGAAAAGCCATTTTCAAGTAGAAAACTAGAGAGGCGAGCATACCAAGCTCTAGGAGCTTGTTTTAACCCGTATAAAACCTTTTAGACCTGATAAACATGATTAGGAAAAGAATGATCCATAAAACCGGGGGTTGCTCAATATATACTTCCTCTTCTATAAAACCATTTAGAAAAGCACTTTTAACATCCATTTGAAATAGTTTAAAATCTTTAAAATTAGCAAAGGCTAAAAATATCCTAATAGATTCTAATCTTACAATCGGTATAAAAGTTTCATCATAGTCTATGCCCTCCTCTTGATTGTATCCTTGGGCAACTAAACAAGCTTCATTTTTAGTCACTATGTCATGTTCATCAAGTTTGTTTCTAAAAATCCATTTAGTTCTAATAACATGAACATTATTAGGTCTAGGAACAAATTTCAAAATATTATTTCTTTAAAAATTGTTTAGTTCATCATGCATTGATAAAATCCAAAACTTATCTTTTTAAAGCATCATTAATCTTTTTAGATTCTATTTGGGATAAGAAGGCTACATTACCACATTCGCTCATTGCTTTTGAGTGAGGCAAAATGCCTTTGGATGGATTTCCTATAATTTGGTCCTTGGGATGATCCGATGCAAATTTCCAAGCCTTAGGGAGTTCTTCTTGATTTTGTTCATTTTTGCTTTCCCCATCATTTGGTGCTTCCGTTGAGGGTTTATTATTTAGTTGCAAGAGCTCCATTTCTCCCTAAATCTCATCATCATCATCCTTAGGAAAACCATCTTGCAAATCAATATTAGATTCATCAAAAATAACGTTTATAGTCTCTTCAACAATGAGTGTTCGCTTGTTGAAAACCCTATAAGCCTTACTTCTAGGTGCATATCCTAAAAATATACTAACATCAATTTTTGAATCAACCTTATCATAGAGGTCTTTAGTATTTAAGATAAAACATTTACAGCCAAAAATACGGAAATATCCAATATATGGTGTTTTACCAAAAAAGAGTTCATAAAGAGTTCTCTTGAAAGTAGGT
Source organism: Asparagus kiusianus (assembly GCA_022839385.1). Taxonomy (NCBI): domain Eukaryota; kingdom Viridiplantae; phylum Streptophyta; class Magnoliopsida; order Asparagales; family Asparagaceae; genus Asparagus; species Asparagus kiusianus. The sequence continues at coordinate 101,372 of BQKN01060528.1, read as the reverse complement.
CTAATCAAAACACAATTTAAAACATGGCAAGCCATATTGACGGCTTCGGCCCAAAAATATTTTGGCAATACAAAAGAGTTTATCATTGTGCGTGCCATCTCTTGTATGGTTTTATTTTTTCGTTCAACAATACCATTTTGTTGGGGTGTTTCAGGAGCAGAAAACACATGTGTTATACCACGATGAGCACAAAAACATTAAAGAATTTATTTTGAAATTCACCACCATGATCACTCCTAATTTTAACAACTTTCAAATCTTTCTTATTTTCAATTCTTTTTATAAAATAAGAAAATTCTTCAAAACATTCATCTTTATTTGCAAGAAAAAGTACCCATGTAAAATGTGAGAAATCATCAACAATAACAAAAACATAGTGCTTTTTTCCTAGAGAGGCAACACGCATGGGTCCAAAGACATCAAGATGTAATAATTGTAAAAGTTTAGAAATGGATACCTTATTTATGGATTTGAAGGAACTCTTAGTTTGTTTACCTTTAGTACATTCCTCACAAGTAGAATCCTTAATATATGTTAGATTTGATAGCCCTCTTACTAAGTTCTTCTTGGATAGCTTAGATATTAGCTTCATGTTAGCATGTCCAAGTCTCTTGTGCTAAATCCAAGGATCCTCATCCATTGCGACAAGGCACTTTACATCTTGATCTATTAGCTCATTTTTCTCAAAAATATAAACATTAGATCTTCTAAAGGTAACAAAAATGATTTTATCATTCATACTAACAATACATTTATCCGGTTTAAAAGAATTGTCAAAGCCTTTGTCACTTAATTGACTAATGCTAAGAAGGTTGTGATTTAGTCCTTTAACAAAATAAACATCCTTAATTATGGGAGAAAATATCTTACCAATATTACCAATACCTATAATTTTACCTTTCTCATCACCACCAAAAGAGACATTGCCTCCTTCAATCCTTGATAGTGTTGCAAATAGTTCCTTGTTGCCCGTCATGTGATGTGAGTAGCCACTATCAATGTACCATAATTCCTTACGTCTTGTGCGAGACGTTCCCTACATATGAAGAAGTTGTAGAACCTTTAGGTACCCAAACTTTGGATCCTTGAGTACCCACATTAACTCATAATGATCAAGGTTATTTTTTATCTTACAATGAGTAGAGATATGATCATATTTCATGCAATATGTGCACAAAAACTTTTCTTATATGTAGGAGCATGAGATTGATGATACCATTTTCTATCAACATGATGATGACTAGAGTAAGCATGATTAGATTTAATTCTATTATTTTTAATTTCTACTCTCTCAATTTTAGACCTTACTTTTTTGTTTTCAAAGTCTAGATCTCCTATCATTTTTTTAGAGCAAGAGAGGATTTTAGTTGCTCAAACTTAGAGTCACAAGACACATAGAATTTTTTTGAATGAGGAATATTCTTTTGCTAATCTTTTAAATTCAAAATGTAATTCTTTTAAAGCCACTTCTAGTTCACATTGCATATAAAGAGATTCACTTTAAGTTTCAGATTGTACTTCATCTTCATGAGCCATGAAACAAATGTTTGGGTCATGAAGAGTAATCTTGGCGCTCTCATCATCGCTATCCAAATCGCTTGGTTCGGATTCATCCCAACCGACATACATAGCCTTCTTCTTCTTGTACTTCAAATACTTCTCCTTAAGCTTGGGACAATCCTTGGCTAAGTGTCCCGGTTTGTTGCATTTGAAGCATTTACCTATATGAGAAAGAAATTTGTTATTAGATCGATTCTTAAAAATTTTATTCATTTTGATTAATTTTGATATCCTTCTAGAGAGGTGTGCCACTTCTCTAGTGACATTAACTTCACTATCCAAGGAGGATGAATCATCAATTGCTCCCTTAAGTGCAATAGTCTTTGATTTTTGGGGTGGCTCCTCGGTTGCTTTTGGGGTTGTTTCTTCCTTGTCCTTGATCTTCTTTTCATGGACCTTGAGCTTGCTAATAAGACCATCAAGAGTGAGAGTTGAGAGGTCATGATCTTCTTCGATGGCCGTGGCTTTAGGTTCCCAAGCCGGCATTAAAGAGCAAAGAATCTTGTAATTCATTTCTTGATTTTCCAAGACCTTATCAAGACCATGTAATTCATTTATAATGTTAGTGAATCGAGAAAACATAGAATCAATAGATTCATTTGGAAGCATTTTAAAAAGTTCATAATCATACATGAGTCCACTAATCTTGGATTCCTTTACTTGGGGGTTCCTTCATGAGTGATGCATAACTTCTCCCAAATTTCATGTGCGGTTGCACACGTAGAAACTCTCTTATATTTATTGGGGGTAAGACCACAAATTAGTGCATTCATGGCCTTAATATTAAGGTTAGCTAGGTTCCTCTCATCCTCGGTCATTTCACTACTAGGCTTCTTGACATATTTTTTTTCCACAATATCTAAGATATCAAGGTCAATGCATTGTAAATAAATCCTCATCCTAGCTTTCCAATAGGCAAAGTTACTACCGGTGAAAAGGGGTGGCCTAGTGGTGGATTGTCCTTCTAACATATGCATATTCATCAAAGCCTCCATATAGATCTTTTCTCTAAGGGGTTTAAGCCTAACAAACAGTAGAGACCTTGCTTTGATACCAATTGAAAGGCCCCTAGAGAGGGGGGGGGGGGGGTGAATAGGGTTTATGGACAAATAAAAAGCAATTAAGGAATTTTCCAACAAACCACACACAATAATAAAATGCAATGATAATAAAAGAGAGTAGGGTTAGAGATAGTTAGCCAAATTATGACACACGATATGTTCACGAGGTTCGGTCCGCTGACCTACGTCCCCGCTCCCCACTCTCGAGGAGAAAAACCACTACACACCTGGTTTGTAAGCCGGAACTTCACTACACGACGATCTCCACCGATATCTCTCATAACCACACAATAGATCTCCACGAGATCAAGCTCACAACAGTTACACAACAAAGAAAAACTCTCTCTTACAGCAGCCCTATAGCAAGAGAAGAGATTGTAAGTGAAGCTTAGGATGTGGGCTTTGAAAATAAGAAAGCAGTTGAAAGTTAAAGCTCTTTAAAATAACATACACAAACTTAGTAGATTTTGCAATTAAGCTTAGTTACTGAAGTGGTTGGGATTGGTGGGTATTTATAGGAAGAGAAGACAACAGCTAAAACCCAAAAGAAACAACCAAAATCCCCTAAAAACCTAGATTCTTGATTCTATAAAAACTAGTCGTTAGACTGATTATCAGTCGACTGATGGAAGCATCAGTCGACTGATGAGATGAACGTTGTATATGATTTCCAACGCATCAGTCGACTGACGACCATTTCAGTCGACTGACAACCTCGTCAGTCGACTGGTCATTTGACCAGAATAGAACCAGAAACTTTTGATGATTGCAGGCACTTTCATCAGTTGACTGGTCAGTCGACTGATCAATCGTCTGATAACCAATTTTCTGCCTGTTTTGAAATTGAAATTAAGTTTCAAAATCCCTAAAAAATAGTAAATAAATTCTAAAAAATCTGAAACTTTGTAAATAGTTTATAAACATTTTGAAATACTCATTTAAAAAGGAATTTTGTAAAAAGGTCCTCGTATTTGTGAAATTCACTATTTTAGCAAACGTGTTAAAATATGAGTATTTAAAATGTGTATGTGTGTTATCTTAAGAGCTTCAAATGTAATCAACAAGCTACTTGCCACATTAAGTACTAGAGAGAAAATAAAATAGAAAATATCCCTCACATATAAGTACATGGCTTGAGTCTTGATATTTGCTCTTGAGTTGATGAAGCTTATTATGCATATATTGCTCTTGGAAAGATTTGCTTCATCATGTTGCCTCCGCTTCCTTAGATATCGTCGTTGTAGCTTATATTCCATCCAATCCTTCATATAAAGATGCTAATAAATTGTAATCTACAATATAGCTCAATAAACAATTAGCACCAATAATGGTGTTTGTGAATCATCATCAAAACAAAAAGGCTAATAGATGTTGCTCATTCTCTGCCTCTGATCTCGATAAAACGACTACAAACTAGTCCTAACATGGATGAAAAACCTGGTTCATCAAATCCATAAATACCATGGGTGGATTGGTCAGCCCAAATGGCATGATAGGAAACTCGAAAGACCCATATTAAGTCATAAAGGCATTTTTGGGAATATCCATTCTCCTCACTCACAACTAAAAATAACCAAAACAAAGATCAATCTTCAAGAAATACTACACTCCCCGCTGCTAGTCGAACAAGTCATAAATCCTCGATAGTGGATACCTAATTCGGGAAGTGACCTTGTTCAACTCACTAAAATCTATATATAATTGCATACTACTGTCCTTCTTCTCCACTAAGAGGACCGGTGCTCCCATGACAACGACTCTAGAAAATAAAACTCTGAGATAACAACTCATCTAGTTGAGTCTGTAGCTCCCTCATCTTAGTGGGTGCCATATGATAGGGTGCTCAGAATATCGGTACAGTGCCTGCTGCAACTCGATGCAGGAAAACAACCTCTCTTACTAGAGCTAATCTCGATATGTCCTGAAAGATATCCTGATACTCTGAGACGACTCCGGTCTCGCTAAAATCTACACCCCGATCCCATATCATCACCACCTCGACGTATGCCAGAAATGACTCCATATTCTTGTTACCTTATGAGGTTGGTACTATCTCTACAAACCCATTGAATGGTCACAAGCTGACTGTCTTTGCAAAACAGTCTATACTAATGTGGTAGGATGATAATCAATCTATACCAAGAATAACATCTAACATCAGACATTCGCAGGATAATTAAATTAACCACGGACTTTGACTCGTCTAAACTGACGACACATCTTCTATAGATACTCTTTAAGAGAGACACCTCTCCCAAAGGAGTAGAACTGATAATGGAACGCCTAAAGACTACACTACAAGCTGATGTCTAATCATGACATCATGATAGATAAAAGAATGCGAAGCTTCTGAATCAACAAGATCCGAGTAAGAAAGGAAATCACTAAGAAAGCTCCACTCTCACAATGATCATACGGTACGACTGCATAAACCTTGCAGGTGTCTGGCGATTGCTACGCTAATGGTGGTGGAACATATGGGACTGTCTGTCCCTCAGGAATCCCCTAGATGGCATGAATCTGGCCTATTGGCCCCTTAATCCTCGAGACGGTTGGATGTGCCTCAAATCCTCTGCTACTTACCATAATCGTGACCCTGAGATTGTTGATTTTAACCTCTGTCATGCTAGCCTCCTGCTAGTGTACTATGACAATCTTTCACTCTATGTCCGATCTTGTTACAATTGTAACATGTACGCCAAATTCTGCGCTACTGTGGCACTCTCGAATCATGTTGTAGATTATACTCTCTTCTTATGCTATTCTTGTTGTTGGGGGTAAAACATCCTTAACCTACTGCTGGGGCTCTCTAGATTCTGAAATAGGTCTCTTGCCCTTGTTTTTGTCATGCTGGTCATGATTTCATATTTAATGACATGCATATCTCCTTGCTTTAATCGGAGTAGTTCTACTGCTTGTCAAAGAAGCAAACAAAATTTTCCCAAACAAGTGGTATTCGTTGCTCCGGTGAAAATCTAAATTTGGTGCCATCCTCCAGTACAATCATCCGGTGATATCCTCTATACTGAATACATCTAACTCTGCTTTAGTACTAAATCGATGTTAAGAAATCTTCACATATTTCTTCCATTTATAGGCTACTCATAAAATCCGGTGTGCTCTGAAACTATGATGTTCTCAGTGTCTGATGTCTTTCTTATTCTTACAGAGCCAAGTCTCTTGCTCTACAGCTCTATCAACAGCTGATTGTTGTGATGGTATAATAATTAGTATTGCCTCTTCAATAGGCATGACTGGTACAACTGGTAGTGGAAGTCCAGAAAATATAATGTGTCTCGTAACTCACTACACGAGTGTTGCTAGTCTCTGCTTTTGCGATTGGTGTTACAAAATCGATCAGATACTGTGGAGCCTGCGGTAGCTCGGGCTCTACTTTCCCAGCTCTCCGGGTACGAGTTTTATCTCGACCGTATCCTTATCCTGACATTTATTATATCAAGTGGAGAGCTTAATAGACATAGTAAAAGAGGTCGCAAATATATACATAACATAACGTATCATATAGTTTTCACACAAAAACTTTTCAATCAAAGTAAGGTAGTCATAAAAAAATTTTAAATTTTTTGAATATACGTATATAACGTCCTCACTCATTATAGAAATTCCTAGCAGACTCTATATATGAATCTTATGAAACTCTATCCTAGCTCCACGACTCGATACAAGATGATCCTAAGGATGCTAGAACTAGAGCTCTGATACCAACTGTGATGTCCCAAGGTTCACACAAGGCTGCAGTCTAAGGTGAAACCCGAATTGTCAGACTTACCATGCACCCATACACTACATTAATATGTTTCACCAATCACAGTAATATCATCTAGTAGAATCAATAAGAAGTGAAGGTACAAAACAGGCAAAATGAGGAAGTAAAAACAAAATACATGATATAGAAGGAGAGATATCATAAATAAAAGAATCATGTCTCAACTGAAGTGCATCTGATATCTGAAATAATAAAATGTCTCAACATGAATCAACTGAATCTCATACTAAGACACTCTGCCATTATGAAATGAATACAACTCTAAAGTCTGAACAATGAGCGTAACTATACGGTAGAGCTTCAGCTACTAAGACTATACACGATGACTATGCTAGAATTCCGTCATCCTGTGGGTCTCTGAAACTTGTTGGATATCATGTCCCCATGATATACTTTTGATGATAACAATTTATTCATAATGTCAATTACTATGTGTATGTACTAACATTTCAATGTAGTTATCAACATGAACAAGTACAAGATGAGTTCATGCATCAAGAAGTAAAGAAGATGAAGAGCATATGTATCAATGTAATTTTTTTATATTTTCTTTACTTAGAAATACTGTACAAGCCTTGATCACTCACATATACACACACATAGAGATTAAAACGCATTAACACATGCTTAATATGTTGGTTAATAATAGAAATCCCCTATGTTAACCATTAGAGTATTTAGTTAATCATTGAGTCTAAAATATTTCATACATAACATTTTCACCTCTTAATAGTCGACTAATTAGGTTTGTAGTTGACTACTGAAGTCTAAGAGTAAAATATAAGTTTCTGTAAAATTACAGAGTAGTCGACTACTAAGGATTATAGTCGACTACTCAGCTTTGAATTTTGATTTATCGAACTTTTGTTTTACTGAGTAGTCGACTACAACTGATTATAGTCGACTACTGAGCTTTGAATTTTAATTTCTAGAACTTCTGTTTTACAGAGTAGTCGACTATAAGAAATTATAGTCGACTACTCAGCTTTGATTTTTAAATTCCAGACTTTCTGCTTTACAAAGTAGTCGACTAATGATCATTATAGTCGACTAGTAAGATAGTTTTCTAACATATTTGAATTCAAATTAAAAACAGTTTATAGCCATTTTGTGTACGTTTTGAAGGTTTGAAAACCTATCTTTTCAAGGCTATAAATAGGTTATATATTTAGAATTTTGAGTGACGAATTCCTATACATAAGATTCAAGTTTTGTGCATATTTCAAAAGAAAAATTTCCAGAATTTCACTAAGTATTGAGAAAAATCATTTTCTAATTTTTCCTTTGATCCTCATTCAATATATAATCAAGATAGGAAATTTTCAGAGATTCAAAACATTCCTAGCCACTGCTACATATCACAATACTATCAAGGCTTATAGGAATCAAGTTGTATCATGACAAGTGTTCTCTCAGGTGTGAGAGGTGTAATCTCTTGGTGAAGAGATTGGATGCAATTTGTAGGGACTTGCAAATTGGTCAGGTTTGATGTTTTACTTTTGTAATGTTTTTTAAAATCATAGTGGAACTCTCAAGCATGATTTGCTTAGGGACTGGATGTACACCTGGAAGGTGGAACCAGTATAAAATTCTGTGATTGTGATTGTTATTTTCTGTGATTGTGCTATTTCTTTACAAATTATAATCTTCTTTGCATTAATTTTTAATAGAACACTATTCACCCCCTAGTGTTTTAGTGTGATTGGATCATATCCTACATTTGATATCAGAGCAAGGTTGAAGAAATGATATTTAATTCTGACTCAAACTTAAAATTCAAGGAAGGACACTCTACAAATAGTCCACCAATGTTCGATGGACTAAACTATAATTATTGGAAGTGTCGGATGAGGATTTATCTCCAATCAATTGGCTACGAACTTTGGAACATTGTGGAAATAAAATATGAGAAGCCAACTACTTCTTTCACGTAATGGACTACATCTCAAAGGAACAATGCAAATTTGGATTCTAAAGCAATGAATGCCTTGTTTTGTGCTCTTGACAAGAATGAGTTCAATAGGGTGTTAACAGCCACATCCGCATATGATATTTGGCACACACTCGAGGTAACTCATGAAGGTATAAGTAAGTTTAAAGAATCTAAAATTTCTGTTCTTGTACACAGATTCCAATTATTTAGAATGAAGGAAAACGAGACCATTGGAAAGATGTTTACAAGATTCACCGATATCACAAATTCTCTCATCGGTCTTAGAAAAGAATTCACTCAAGTGGAAATGGTGCGAAAGATTCTTCGTTCTCTTACTCCATAATAGGAAAAGAAAGTTATCGCAATAGAAGAAGCAAATGACTTGTCAACTCGAAAAAATCTCATTGGAAATCTCATGGCCTATGAAGTCCAATTTGAAGATAGAAAGAATGAGGATGAAACAAAGAACAAGAAAGTGCTTGCATTCAACACTACTTCAGGTAAAGAAGATTCAGATGATGATGAAGAAATGAGCATGTTTGCACGTAAATTTAGAAAATTCATAAAACGAGGTAAGTTTAAATCAAAGAATTTAAATTCAAATAACTTACTTTGTTTCAAGTGTAACAAACCAGGACATATGAAGAAAGATTGTACATTGTTAAAAATAAGCAAAAGTCAAATTACTTCAATAACTTCAACAATATTCAAAGCAACAAGAAAAGAAAAACTTTGGCGGTTACCTGGGATAACAGTGATGATTAATCTTCTGATGAAGAAATTAAAGAAAAGGAAAGTGCACATATGTGTTTTATGGTACAAGATGAAGTAAGTGATAATGAAGAACTTTTAGATGCTTTTAATGAATTATATGAAACTTTTTTGAGATTAAAGGCTTCACATAATTTTCTTAAAGGTGAAAATAAAAGATTACATGAAGAAGTTTCTGATTTTAATTCTTCCACTTCTTTTAATTCCCAAATAATTGATTTAAAAGAGGAAAATGAATCATTACTTAAAGAAAATCATGTTTTGTCAAATGAGAATGATTATCTAAAATCAGAATGCAATGATTTAAAAATTCGTATTAATGTTTTAGATAAAGATATTTCTTCTATTAAATTAAAATATGATGATATTTGTTTGAATGTTAGTAAATTCAATAAAGGTAAAGAAAATCTTAAGAGTTTACTTTCATTTCAAAAAAAAATCTCAAAAGACAAAAGGTTTGGGTTTTCAGGTTAATAATAATATTTCTAAGAAAACTATTTTTGTAAAACCAATTTGTAAGTTACATGAACATAATGTTAAAATTAATTCTTTATATGAAAAAAATTCAAAGTATTTATCTATTTGAATTCCTAAGGAATTATCTCCTTTAAAGAAAAAGTGTTATATTTCTAATTTTATTAAAGATGTTTGTTTATCAAATAAATTTTTAGGAAAATCAAACTTTTCATGGGTTTGGTTTCCTAAAGACTAATTTTATGGACCCAACATAGCATGGGTACCAAAATTATAAATGTTTATCATTTCGGGTACCTAAGAAAAATAGATAGATTTTGGATAGCGGTTGCTCTAAACATATGACCGGTAATATATAATTATTATCATCTTATCAAAATAAGGATGGTGGTACCGTCATTTTTGGAGATAACAACAAAAGGAAGATCATCGGTATTGGAATTGGTGGTAATCCAAATAAACCTTGTTTTCGTCAAAAGTTGCCTACATCATTGATTTCATTAAACTTCAAACGTTACAAATGAATTCAAATAACGAAAATAAAAATTACAACTTTCTTGAAAATAAACACAAGATCCGTTTATCGTCTTTTGCTTACGTGGGTCTTTAGCCTGTGACGGGGACGTCGATATCCGTGGACCACCTGGCAATCAGATCTGGTTCAGAGCTTCGTCGATCCGCGAGGAGATCTAGAAACTGAAGCGCCTATCTCGGAAAAAGCGAGATATTTGCTCTTCTTAGGATTACTGATGAGGGGTAATGCTAAGGAACGGATGCGGGTGATGTAGATCTGATGAAGAACTCTCTTGCGTTGAAGTACTCGACCACTCTTCAGTCCGGCAGGGCTTCGCTAATTTTCCAAAACTCCAGATCCCTAAAAAGTGAGGCCTAAGGCTTCTATTTATAGGCTTGAGGGGATAGTACCAGGGCATCTCAACTTGGTGCGGACACCCTTGGAGCGTCTCAACTTGGTGCGGACACCCTTGGAGCGTCTCAACTTGGTGCGGACACCCTTGGAGCGTCTCAACTTGGTGCGGACACCCTTGGAGCGTCTTAACTTGGTGCGGACACCCTTAGAGCGTCTTAACTTGGTGCAGACACCCTTGGAGCGTCTCAACTTAGTGCGGACACCCTTAGAGCGTCTCAACTTGGTGCGGACACCCTTGGAGCGTCTCAACTTGGTGCGGACACCCTTGGAGCATCTCAACTTGGTGCGGACACCCTTGGAGCATCTCAACTTGGTACGGGCACCCTTGGAGCGTCTCAACTTGGTGCGGACACCCTTAGAGCGTCTCAACTTGGTGCGGACACCCTTGGAGCGTCTCAACTTGGTGCGGACACCCCCGGGGTGTCTCCAAAAATCTAGGACACCCCTGGGGTGTCTCCAAAATCTAGGACACCCTTGGGGTGTCCCCAAAAATCTAGGACACCCCTGGGGTGTCTCCAAAAATCCAGGACACCCCTAGGGTGTCTCCAAAAATCCAGGACACCCCTGGGGTGTCTCCAAAAATCTAGGACACCCCTGGGGTG